>BLKR01004825.1:0-96903 GCA_011170035.1 Teleogryllus occipitalis | reverse complement strand
TAAATCTATTGCAATGCAATTAGCATCATGTTGCATTGGGTGCATGTACAATACAATCTGAAATATCAATTGTGCTATTTCTGCATGCGGAACGAATTTAGGAAGCAAAGTGCAAATTAGTTCAGCATTCACGATGATGTCATGCCTTTTATAAGAATTAATTATTTAAGCTTATGCTAAAGAAAAAGTGAAAATATAAAAATTTAGCTCAACAAATATACTTCTATGATGCATAAATAAAATGAGAGTATGAACTCAATTGTATACATCATGTACTTATGTAAGCACTTTGTAGTGACACTAGCATACACTTCTTTAGATGAAGCAGTGAACTACAAGCATAATACATTTGAAACAGCTATGTGCTCTTCTGTATTAACTAGAACAATATTATATTTGAATGCTATAACTACTATATTTGGTTGTTGTGTTCTTTAGAATAATTGTTACTAGTTAGTTGAAAGATGTAATGAAACTGTCAGTTAAGCATTATTTTGGAAGATACCTGTATTTTAGTGTTCTTTATAATGTGAATTATTAGAAACACAAGTGATGAGGAAGGAGTAAGAAAAATGGAGAGGATTTCTAAACAACTATTAATGATGTACCTATTAGATGAAACAATGACAATGGACTAAAAAATGAAGCGCAGAAAATGAGGATTTTGGATTTTCATTAGGGAGGAAATGTTTGTTGACTTGATAAGTGATATTACTTTAGTGAATGTACTAAAATTAGCCTATTATACTTGTTATTTCAAATCAACAAAGTTGAATGTGACCTATACAGACCTCTTTCAAATATCTTTTGTGATCCATAACAAGAGGGCCGATTTTAATGAAATGTCATTTTCATTAAATGTTTTTTTCTTTTCACTTTAGAACAATTCCTTTTAGTATAGACATTAATTTTATGTTATGTTTAAAGGAAATGATCCATTTTTATATGTCATTCTTTGCCTTTTTCATTGATTTTGGCTAATTAGTCCTTTTTTTACCTTTTCTCATCATTTTTAAAGCATTTTTTGTCTATTTCATTGATTGTATTATCATTAATGGTACTTGCTTCAAATAATATTTTCTAGATGCAACAAATGTTCTCCACAGAATTCTTTTTTTGCTTTAAGAGATAATTTTTATTTGATAATTTTTGGCAATGTTTTAGGTCATCAAAATCTACCTCCTCATCACAACATTATTTTAATCTCTGATAAAAAGAGCATGCAGATACTTTTATTCTTTGTCAATTATTTATGAATTCCAATTCTACTGCATTGATCTGAACTGAAGTGAACATGAAAGTGTGATATTATTGCCCTGTCATCCATGCAGATCACGCCTATCTCTTCAAATGTAGTTATTCTAAGGTTTCTGACTTGCCTCTAAAAGCCACTATGTGAACTAATACTGTATCATGCTTATACTATTTTCGTTTTATACGTTCTCTTTCCTCTTTTCCTAGCATATCTTTTTTGCAGTGTTTCATGCTTTTACAGACATATGTGCCCATATGCTTTAACACCTATGTTACCTTTACATGCACCTGTATGTTCACATGTACAGGACGATTCATTTCATCCACATAAATTTTCCATCAGTGGGTTCATAACTAGATGGCAAACAAGTTAACCCTGGATTAGCTTTCTCACAGGTGTCTGTTACTTCTAAAATTACTTTCCACCAATTACCACTGAGTGTCATGACTGAAAGGTGCTCTGCTGACCAACAATGTATCCAGATAGTGCAGATATAGGGCCATTGTTTTTCAACCCAAATTCATGGAATCAAAATAGCATTTTGTCACTGTTTGTTCAAGAAAATTAATTTTTTTGCCACATTAAATGTAGGCAGGCCAAAGAAAAAGTGGACACCAGGACAGGTTGATTCCTAATCCTTGTTAGTAGAAGAAGAAGAAGTATCTATACTTGTGTACTATACACAGGAAAATGTATTACCATTAGGTCTGCTAATGTTAGCTTTCCTAAACTAATCGATATCTCTGAAAACAGAATTGTTTACCAGCGCATTTGCTAGCAAAATGTTCAAGGAGATTTTTTTATCAATAAAATATTCAGAAAACATTGATGAAGAGTTTAGGTGGAAGAAAATAATTTTCTTGTACAGTAAATGCATGTACAGATTATTTACAAAAGCGTACATTTTCTTTCAAAACCATATGGACCCGATGTCTTGCTTATGGAATTACGAAGACTCTTAGTCTCATGAAACTTTCAATTTAACATTTTCAATGCTATAAGTACACTTTCATGTTCACATATATATATATGTTCCTTGGCTTTCTGTAGAATGTGACCTGCAGATGTTAATATAGTTATCATGTGTCTTTATATAGTATCTTTCAATTTTGCCACATTTCAAATATCCACAGGTTTGTTTATGTTCACAGTCAATGACCACAGTTCATATTTGAGTCGTCAAATAAACAGGCTTTTGTGTATTTTCTTGTAAATATGGTTTTAATTTATTTGGCATTTCATTTCGTTTAAAAATTTTCTCATATATAATTATTTTGCTGTTATTAGCATTGATTTCATTTCTCTGAATGATCAGGATACATTTTTACAACATTAAGTTCAATATCAAGATTTAGCCATGACATTTATTTTTAATGAACGAATGTAGTCCAACACATTGAAGAAATTTATCATTAGGGAGATTCTGGATTTTGATGACCTTAAATTGTTTTAATTATTACGTATAAAATCATACCCAATTACCAGTTATGTCATGAACATTTTTAAAAACTATCTAAAAATTTGATAAAAATATTAATTTTTCTATAGAAATATTGTGTAGTGGCCTGAAGCAAATGATGTGCCCTAAAATGATGGATAGTTCTAGTCTGAAGTAGGTCAAGCAGGAAATTTAATGTACATGAGCAAATGCAAGTAATATATCTTAAGAAAATTTAAATAAAATTTTAATCTTTTAATTGTGAAATATTAATTTATTATTTTTATTTACTGAAATTAGTCATTGGTCAACTGATCAGAAGCTACTTCAGGTTAGGCAACTTTGCCTACAGATGACGGTCAAAGTGGTACGCAATATTCCTATTGAACTTAGTCAATGAGCATGGTGTTCTTATGTACCTTTTTATATCTCCACAAATTGCTACATATTATGAATGAAAACAAAACACATTTTTTATATTATAATGAATTATATTTTCCCATATAATTTTGAACTATTTACCAAATCTTTTGCATTATTGTACAATTGCAGTTTCTAACATACAAACAAACAAAAAATTAGTTAATAGTCATTATTATGCAATGCAAATCCTTGTGTCAAATATCACAAGCTTTGAAAACATGAACTAACCCTCAACAGAAAAGAAATAACTAAAAAATAAGGGAAAATGTAAATGAAACGAAAATGAAATTATGAAAATAATTTTTTAAAAAATTCTTGAAAGAAGTACCTGAGAAAAATATAGTTCTGTAATTCAAAACAAATATTTAAGATTTATGTACAAATTTAAGAGTGGTCATAACACCACATGTTAAGAATGTCCATGAAAGATGACATATCATCAAAATCCAGACTCTGTTAAGAACAATATGTAAAGTAATATTCACTGTTCAGATAAACATGGTCTTTGCTCAATCCTGTTCCCTAATTATAATGTATGACGATTTGTATCTTTGCTTTATTTATGGTGGTTGCATAAACATCAAGGTCATTAGTGATCAAGTTATTTGGAGTACAAATTTGCAGAAAATTTGTTTAATTACATAATCACTTGCACTATTTTCTACCACTTTTCAGGTTTGTTAAAAAATACATACAAGCAACTTAAGAGTTGTAGAAAGCAATTAAATGAGAAGTAAAATCATAAAAACTTTAGAAGTATTAACATGATTATGCTAGGAAGTATAGCCATCAAGCCATATACAGGACAACCGCATTTAGTTGCTTTTTATAACAGTAAGTTGGTCACATGTCTTTTTAAGTTTTTGCACTTGAAAAGGTGTAGTAAATAGCACCCATAAACATTGTTCAAGTAATGTGATTAAGTAAATTTATCCACTGAAATTCATATGATTTTAATCCTTCAAGACCTACAAGAAAATTCTACATGTATTACAATTGACATTTTGGAGTCATGGAAGTCTCTATTGATGTTGTAGGCTTCCGCTACAAGAGTCATGATCTGGGCTGTCCGGAAGATGCCATGTCAAAGGCTGAGGTGCTGATGTTTCGACCAACATATCTTGGTCTTCTTGAGGGCTGTAGTGGGCAGCAACTACAGCCGTAAAGAAGAAAGAAGACCAAGATATGTTGGTTGAAATGTCGGCACCTCAACCTTCGATGCAGTGTCACCTGGACAGCCCAGATTATGGAACTCTCTATTATTACTCTCTATTAGAAGTTTCCCAATCAATACTCTGTTGTTCACAGTGCCAGAGATTATAGGAGGAGGATTCCACAAAATCTAGGCCTTGCCTCTTAATGAACTGAAGTATCCTTTTATTGTGTACAGACTATCTTCAATTCCCAGGAAGATCCTATTTCTCATCAAATAGCATGTTGGAAACTTCTGGTCCATGAATGGCAGCAAAAAGTGTCAATGCTTCCACTACTTCTGCAATTCTGCCTGACAGTTTTTGTCAACTAAAACATTGATGGCTTCTTACTAATTTAATAGCAGAATATTGTGTGAAATTTAAAATTGGAGAGATAGAATCGAATTTCCACTTTAAAGTAACATTAATTTTTCAAAATAGCATTACATTTTGTATTGTAAGCTCTAATTCTATAATGAACTAGCCATGTAAGTTTTTAAGTCATTGACAAAAAATAGTTTTAAAAATGTGTACTTTCTTATGTAGGCCCTACAGTCAGGCATTGTTTCATTTAGTTGTTTTGTTCAACATTGTGGCTTTTGGACTGCTTATTTAACAGAACTACAAAAGTGCCATTGTTGTGTCCTTAATATATTCCAGGTCAATAAATGTTTTTGATTCTTTTAAAATTTATTTATTTTTTTACTTGGAGTATGCAGTGGAACTAGAGTACCAGACAATGAAGTGATGCAGAAAACTACTATTCTATAATATTTTAAATTATTTTTCAACCTTCAATATCTACTTCTGTGAAAAGCATTGTTTCCAAGATACAATGCAAAGTTTAATTTTTCTACGTCTACTTCTTACAATTGGTAACTAATTTACTTCTTATATTTGATAATTGATTAGATATTAGTATCTAATGCTTAATTAAATTTAAGATTTCTTTAAAGAGAGAATTCAGTACTTTATTCAAGTGTATTCATTTATATCTGCACTACCATTGAATTTCTCATCACATTTTAAAAAATCTATTTACATTTTATGCCTCTAGCAACTCAATTTTTACAAGCAAATGCTACATCATGCAAACAACAGACTGACTACCTTTCTAAGATTTCTGCCCGGTACATCCAAGTGATTCATCTGTGGAAGAAAGTAATCAATTCTGAACCAGGAAATTTTGTGTTTCTATGGCAGTGCGACAATGTGCTCACAGGTGGAGTTGCTCAGTAGGATAATAGTCTGTCTAAGCACTCAAGATCTCACTTAGCTCTGACTTTAGGAAAGACATTGATGGCAGCAAAATGTAATGAGGACTGAGTTCCCATGATGTTGATTAAATGTTGGACATTCATGCAACATGGAAGCAAAAAGCATAGGGTGAGATGAACGTGGACTGCTGGAAAAGGAGGAGGAACTGCGACATTCTATGAAACATATTCAGTCAAAGCATTAAAACAATTATTCTACTGCCTGCACAACTTTATGTACAGTCAATGAATTTACTGAACCTTGCTCAGCGAAAGATAGTACGGAAACAAGAAATTAGAGAAAATCGAAGAAGTTAATGGCAAAGGTTGGGAAAAAGAAACAGAGAATTTTTGTTTGTTTTTTCATTCTGTAAAGGCAATAGCAGGAAAAAGAACATGATGGACAGAGTGAAAATTGTATTTTGTAGAACATGAATTCTATGTAGTCCTTAACAGGTGCCCAGGTAGAGGATCAAATCAAGATTTATTTTTCAACTTAAATGATTCATTTTCTCACTATTCAAATAATAGTTTTATAGTTTTATATTTCTTGTCAGTGAATCAGGATCTTACTGCTTCCTCTAAAATCATGAAATTAATAAATATATTACAAAATAGTAACATCACCTTTTAAAAACACAAATAAACAAAAATAAGGGAAAGGGAAAAATTGTTCCCAATATTTCAAGAAAGATGCTAGTTGATTATCATTATTTCACATTATTCTTTTGCTGTTCTCTTTCATTTGAAATGAATTTGTGTTCTGAGAAAATTCTCTAGTGTTATCAACTAGTTTTGCCAATTAGGTTGAAAGCAAGTTTAATCATACTTCTTTTTACTTTCTAACCTTACTTTGTAAAAAGAGAAAGTATTGAAATTGTGTGCCAGAAAATAGTTATTTTTTGACAGAAAATCTCTTATTGTCAAGCTCTGATAATGAGAAAGTGAGTAGGTCTTGTTCCTATACACAGTAAATTACTTCTTCAAACACGCTGTGTAAGATTCCATGTTCTGTGGATCCTTGATACCAAAAACTCAATTGATGAGAAAATGTCTGTCTGTCACCAATGCTAGTGCCTAAACCATTTAGCTGATTTTCTCTGAAATTGATAAATATTCCCTGATTAATCTGAATGAACTTGAGGCCCTTTGAGTGTGAAATGGATAGTTTCATTTTTGTGGGTACTTTATGTGAAGCCTCAACAACATTTTCAAAATTTTCTCAAAAATGGCATTAATTATTCAATTAAACTTTGTCCTCAGATGGAGTAAAGGATGCTTAAAAGAATGACATAGGTCTCATTTTTGTTGGAAAGATTTTCCGTGATTTTTATATATATATAAAATTTAAGATTTTAATATCAATAATATAAATTCTAAAAAAACGCTCCAAATTTTTTATTTAACTGATTTCCATAGATAGAAACAAGAGACATTCTATGAAACATATTCAGTCAAAGCATTAAAACAATTATTCTACTGCCCGCACAACTTTATGTACAGTCAATGAATTTACTGAACCTTGCTCAGCGAAAGATAGTATGGATAGTACATTTTCATTGAACTCTGAATTTTTGAAAATGGTCAAAGTTAGAAATAACAAGAGAAAGTATGTGCTGTTGTAGCTTCACTAGTTTTTCTTTCTTTTTTACTTTCTCTCAGCTGTTCATAGTATTGAAAAAAAAAAATTGGATTCAGCTAAAAAATTCAAGATGTAGATTCTTTTTGGTAGAAAAATCTGCATTGTGGACCCTTAAGAAAAACGATTTTTACCGTTATGTCTTGATGGATTGATGGATAGTGAGTGTCATGCATAATTTGAGCATATCAAAAGCTTCTGACTTGTTTTAAACATCAGAAATAAGGTCTATTATTTCAAAGATCATTAATTTATTATAATTTTTTTGGTTACTTCATATACTTTTTGAAAATTTTCAAAAAGGCTTCAAATTTTGTTTTTAAATTTTTTGCTCAAAGGAGGACTGTGCACTTGTAAATATGGTAAAAGGCTGGTTTTCATTAAAACCCTGAATTTCTTAAAATTGCAGAAGTTTAATTTTTTCAAATCTGTCATTTTTAAAACTTTCATTACTGCAGCTTGAGATTCTTAATACAATCCATTCTTCAATTTTAGATATTTAAATAATTTTATATGGAATTTCAAAATATTAGTAGTTTGCATATAATTTTGATTCAAATTGTAAATATGTAAATGTTATTTTCTACATTTGCTGGAGGGTTAGTTAATTTTGAGAAATTTATTTATTAATGAGTGCGAGGATGAAAATCTTTAAGCTAAATATGCTTTAAAGCAGTTCATAAGGCTAGGATGAAACATTTTGGTATGCCACACAACCCCTCATTTATGTAAAAGATGCTTTCAAGCAATTCATAAGGCTGCATTGAGTTTTGAAAGATTTATGTAAATGAGGGACTCCTGTTATGAATGTAAAAGAAATGGAATGGAATGTGAATTGAGGTACCAGCCTAGTAAATAATGTAATGTAAAAAATAACGTAAAATTTAAATCTCATGAGGTAACATTTATCTTGAAAATTTAAAGGAAATTTTTGCTTTAAACTCACTAATAGAAAAATTGAAGAGACTTAGACATATTAGTAGGTGAATTGCATTAATGGGAATGAATTTTAGGAAGATGATGCAACATATGCATACCAAATTTATTTTCTGCTTGGGAAGACTTGGCTGTTACCTCTCAGTTCATGTAATGTATGGTAATTCTCATAATGCAGTAAGTCATCTGACTAAAGTGACAAAGAACAAAATAACTGAAATCTTGTTATAGTAATTCTTAACCCCAAAATGTAATTAATTGCATGTTATTTAATGATTCAATGTTCACATTATCATACTGCAAAATTAATTTGTAATTAATTTATAGTTTATATAATATTGGGCACCTGTTACATCTGTACAAGTTTTGTAATTCTGTTTTTTCAGTTGTTGTGAGACAAGGTGTTGTGTGATGTCTAACACAAAAATTGGAACAATTTAGTAATATATATCATCTTTGTATGTCATCTCAGTTGTTTAATTTTCAGTAACGCTGAGAATGATGGAATTGGCTTCCTAGGGAACTGCCATGGTTGTAACTGTTTTATACTGTGAATTCAATGAGCATTTCCAGCTGAAGATAGCAAATTTTATAGGCCATGCAACCAGACTTAGGTTGAAAAATGTGTTTTGTTGTGCAGTAAATCTCTTACTCATCAATTTGTGTTGGTTTCTTCTTTGATTCAGTCAAGCTTGTTGCTTCCCAAGTACAATGGTCTGATAACTACTAAAAATAATGAATAGTTACATCATCTCACTTAAGAGTTAGAATTTTAGATCAAGTACATGACAAATTTATATGTAGGAAGGGAAGTAAAACTATGTCAAAATAACAGCAATCAGTATGATTTTTTAAAGTGTACTAATCAGTACATCATTCATTATAATATTAAGTTATACACTCTCACTAATATGGTTGGAAATGCCTTAGAATCATATTATTTAAACAGGTTCATTGACCCATCTATCATGTTCTAAAAATATTTCTCTCTCAATTCAGTATAAGTTATTTGAAGAAAGAAATAAAAAAAAAGAAAAATCATTAAGAAATTAATGTTTGGAAAGTTACAAAATGAATCTAGTCATGATGAATAAAAATTGAAGGAATAACATTTAATTATATATTTTTATGAATGAATAAAGAAATTAAAGAGCCAGATACTAATAGAGGAGAACTTTTTAACTACTAAAAGATATTGATTTGAGTCTGGGAGGACATCAAGTTAGAAATGTTTAATTAATGTTTTTTTCTATTAATACACTAATATGAATTTGACTTCTGTAATGGAATGATCATAAATGATTTCCATAAATCTGTAAGAATAAAAAAAATTGAAATATAGTCAGACCTCCATATGTCGAATCTGATAGTGCCTTCAATAATATTTGATACATTGAAACTTAGATATAGAGAAATAATTATGAAATTTTTGCAAACGCTTGTAAACAATTTTGGAAAAATTGGGTGAAATGGAAAATTCAACAATAAATAATTAACAAATGTTTGAATTATTCATACCACATATTTATGTACAGTAACATGAAATTAGTAATGCATACTACCTGTCCAAATTATTCAACTGAAAGTTAAAATAAAAAAAATTATAATGTCTTGTTACACATATTTTGAACTCTGTTCAAAATACATTCACACTTGTTAACCCACTGAAGCATTTCATCTGGAATATTTCCTCTCAATCAAAAACTATGCCAATTTGTTGAACACAATTTATAGTATGTACTATATATTTTCATTTCATTTAAAATAATAGTGAAGTCAGAAAATGAGTTCAACATATAAAAACAATTGTAAATGGAATTTTCAAGATACAGGAAAATAATTCAATTATAGAGAACTTTGATATATAGAGGTTGTATGTAAGGAGGTTCAACTGTATATTGAGATTCAGTAGATTAAACTTTGTATTGTATTTTTTACAAATTATATGAAAACAAATTGTTTAAGTTTTGAGGAGAGATGTTTTTAGAAGTTTTGTTTTTCCATTTCCAACTAATAATTTAAGAAAATATGATATTTGCTTTTTCTATATTATTTGCATCGAAATTTCAGTTTGTTGTCTAAGTAAAATTAATCACAATTCACATATAATGTGAACCATAAATGTAACTCTATGAAGGAACATGCAATTTTACCTACCTTGATCTGAGTCGAGTTTACTTTAAGAGAACGGGCTCGGTGGAAGCCTCCATGTCCTCTACGCATGGAAGACCAAACACTCCCAAAAAGAGAGTGATTACGCTGGAATTTCAAAAAAAGGGTTATGAAACTGAAGTGAAAAGCAGGTGAAAATTGTTTGATTCATGCCCCCTTTCAATATTGGTACTACATACATACTAATTTTAATAAGTAATTACAAAATTATAATTAATTTGTAAGAATTTTACATACCCTATGCATTGGTTCTGGATTGTCATCAATTAGTTCTTCAAGATTTCCTGAAATTGCTCTTTTCAACTCAGGCCCCGCATCATGCAAAGTTCGAAGTCCAGCCTAAAATTATTTGAAGTAAGAAATTATTATGCAGTACCTTCTCAGAAATTAGACATTTTCTTTGGAATTCATTTAATTACCTGAAGAGTAACAGTGTTATGAGATTCTTTATCTCCATCTTTCAGTTCTTGCTCTTTCCTCTTTTTAAAGCGTCTGAAATAATCTTGAATGAGGAATGTAGCATAAAATTTACCCACTGTTACTTCATCATCAACTGTAATGAACAGGTATTGTTAAATTTGAAAATATCCCACTGTTGGGTACAATACACAATTATTTTCCTCCTCTTTGAGGATTTTTTTCTTATTTTCTGTTTAGGACCTTACCTCCTGGTGGTGGTACTACTTGATCAAGAAGTTTAGGACTTGTTCGTTTCCAGATTTTCTTGATAACTGCTCTCAGTTCTGCATTTGCATCATCTATATTTCCTTCAGTTTTTATTCTCAATGATGTACGAACAACAGCAAATAACGTTGCATTAAATAGGACAGTGCCATCACTATTTAGAGGCATATTCATAGATACTAGTCTCTGCAAAAGCATGAAAACTGATGTAATACTATTGAGAGATAAAGTTGTTTTAATTCAAGCATATAATGTAAAAATATCATTTAAATATTAATATAATACTCAAATGTTCATGCAAATATTCATATAAAATAAATATTTAATGTACCTTGCAAGCAACTCTGTGAGGACAGAGTTTACCAAAACCTAAAGGTGGAGAAATCTTCCTCAATAGAGTTACAACATCCAAATGCTTTATGCGGCCTTTAGCATCTGGATCATATTCACTCCATAAGCGAATGAACTCATCCAAATGATGTGGGCCCAGAATTGACCAGTCTCTTGTAAGGTAATCAAAATTATCCATGATGACAGCAACAAATAAATTAATAATCTGAAACCCCAAAAAATATTGAATAATTGTGTGAATTTTATTTTAAATTGTACTATTTTAATGGAATTTTGAAATAGGAAACCATCTTAAAGGTGGCAGATGATAAATGAAAATCATCACATTTATCAAGTGTTTTAATAAAATTTCCTTTTAATGGCTTTCGGTTAAGTTTTTGTTCTGCTTATTTTCAAAAGTCTGTAGATTCAAGTTCGTGTGATTTTCAGGATATTCAATCAATATATTCTTCCTTTATTTCCATTCTTACATTCAAAGAGCTAGTACTATTCAAACAAGAGTATATAGAGTTTGGTCTTGCTCAAATGAAAAATAGAAATTTCAGAAATCCAAATGTTAATATGAATGTAGTAGGATATTGATATTAGTTTCCAAAAGTTATTGTTAATATTTATAATCAGAATTTCAACATTTTGATAGTAATAACAATTAAAATAATAATAATATTAATGATTTGATTAATTATTGGTTTTACAAGAAAGAGAAAAACATTCTCATACATACAAGAAAAGAACAAAGTACGTAAAATGATATGAAGTAAATGTAGGCAATATCTGAACCACAAATATTGGCAGGATCTTCATCAGATTTTTTGTCACATTTTACATTATCAATAGCTGCACATGCCAACATAATTTCTTGCCATGCCTCTCCTGAAAGTATAAAAAGTTTGGAGAATTTAATTTAATTTTTTGTAGAATTAATATTTGAACATTTCTCTAAGTAAATATTTTTACCTGTTGCTGAACGGAAGAGTACTAGCACTGCTTGTGGAAAAGTTTGGAAATTATTATTACGATGTATTGCTGTTTCTTCATCTAGAGCAATCTTTCCAAAGAGCTGTAATAACAAGTCAGAATCGATAATTTTTAATTATTTAGGGATAATGAGAAATATTTGAGAATATTTAGCAAATTACCTGCATTCCAATAACAGCATAAATGAAGAAAAGCATAACAATAAGAAGAGCAACATAAGGTAGAGCTTGGAAAGACTTAATGAATGTCCATAGGAGAGTTCGTATACCTTCCCCTCGACTGAGCAATTTAACTAATCTCATTACTCTGAATAATCGGAAGAAGTTAATTGATATCATTGTTGATCCAGGCTGTAAAACAAAATGAAAAAGCATACTAATTAAAAATTTGTATTGACAATTTAAATTAAGGACAATATTTTAAAGATTTTTAGATTGGAACAGGTCATGAAATTTATATTTTAACACAGCAGTGTACATGTGAAAGCTAATTGAATGGAATTCCTTGAAACCATATTACTGAATTTCTCTTTAAGGATATTTCTTTGGAGTTGCTTGCAAATTTGTGAATTTTTTGAAAATTTATTTTAACTCAGTTAAAAGATTATGAAAATTATTCATGAAGATGATTGAAAATTAAAGTAAAGCCAAAACTGTACTTTTTGGATAAAATTAAAAAAGCAAGTGCCATATCTGATGGCAAACTTCTAAAAGTAATATCCAATTTAGACTTCAACATCATAAAATTTTTCTCAACATTACTAATGAAAATTACATATTTATCAAATCATTGCTGGTCGAAAAGACACTAAGTTGGCTCTTTATTTATTCAAATACCCTTTATTTTCTTGCTGTATAAAGTGTTGTTATAAATCTCAAGTGATTTTAAAAATTCTTTTTATATTTATTTCTAAATGACACACTTCTTGTTTACCATGTACATGGTTTTTATAGAATTTACTCATTGCATTGGAAAAATTATTTAATTAAACTGAAGAGAAAATCACTTCAATAGTACTACACAGATTCTATTTGGATTGTAATTGAACAGTAACTTCTGTTCTCAATAAGCAAACCAAATAGTGTCCTAAATAAGTTCAACAGAACAAAATTGATGTCATAAGTCTTTAGTTAACAGATAACATTACATGATTTAAGGCTTATGGCATCAATATTACAAGTATATAAGAGTGTGTATGTGCATTGTGTATCATACACACATAAATGCATTATGATATTCTGTGTCATATGCACACTTGCATTGATATATAGAAGTCATTATGTTTCAATCATATCCAATCCCAATGCTATTCATGCTTTCATGCTTTTGTATCATTCTAACAAATTTGCAGTCTGTAAATCCTTGCAATATTAGGAAACCTGTGCGCAGCTGTATGGAGTATAATATAATGTTTTACATTAAATTATAACGTATAACACTGTACTGAACATACTCACACCTGAGCTTCATAAAATAATGTCTTTTAATAAAATTATCTGATTGTTGTATGAAACTAATACTTCCTACCATTTCAAACCATGCAGTTATTGCAACATTTATTTATATATATATATATAGATCCTTTGCACACAAACATTGAATAATATTAAAATGCCATGCAATGCAAAATTTTCAACTGCATACAAAATTCAGAACTTAAAATTACACAGAACATACATACAAAATGACCGTTTTCAACATCCAACAAATCAAAGCATATCAAGACAATGGTACTTAAATTCTGTCCTTATGGAAGACAAACATACTAACAATGTATTAATGATATCTCAAAAAAAGTAAGTTTGCCTATTACAAACCCTTTTAATTAAAAGTAATAAGTAGTTTAAAGTATGCCAAGAAATTCATTATGCATTAATAACGAAAAACTGTATTTACTACAAAAAATAGACTTTCAATATATAATATTCAGGAATCTTATAATAAAGATGATTTCCATGAGAATCTCCTAAATGTTTTGCAATTATTTCCTTCATTAAGAGGGAACAAATACAATAGAAAACAAAAGGTTAACAAGAGTAAAAAATCTACAAAGTAGTACTATTGAATATTATTAGAACTAATAAATCAGTGGTTGCTGGTATGGTCTACAACCTGGAATAAGCAAGGCAATTGGTTTCTACATAATATTTTAACTGGTTATAAAGGTATGTAGAATTGGAAGGTCAAATATTACGTACATTGTATATACATTACATTCATAAGGAAATTAGACATTCTTTCAGTTGATAACTTAAGCTTTCAAAGAGAAGCTTTTCTAGGTTACTCAAATGATTCAAAAAGAGGAAAAGAATTATGATATATTCTAATGTTAAATTCTCCACAAATATGTGTAATATTTCAGTTCAAGACACATGGAAAATTTTTATTTAAGGTAAATTGTAATTTTTAGAAATAAGTTCAATAAATTCAGAAACAAAAATAAACAAAACAGAATTTCACCTCATAGAATCCTCATAATCTGAAAAACCTAATGAAACTCTGAGAGTTTAATTAGGTTTAATCCAATTAATTAAATTTCACACATTTTCGAGAATTTAAACATTAGCACAAAATATTACACACAATCAATCTTTTCAGTACTATGTAATATCTAAAAACCACTGATTTCAATCCTTTTCTACTAGGTGAAACAA
Organism: Teleogryllus occipitalis; assembly: GCA_011170035.1. Taxonomy (NCBI): domain Eukaryota; kingdom Metazoa; phylum Arthropoda; class Insecta; order Orthoptera; family Gryllidae; genus Teleogryllus; species Teleogryllus occipitalis. The sequence continues at coordinate 81,924 of BLKR01004825.1, read as the reverse complement.
TGTAGCTACATGAGAACTGAAAATTCTGTGGCATTTTCGACATGCATGTATATTCTATAACATGAGAATGCTACACTAGCAATAAGGATAGAAAAAGATAGAGACAGAACATTACACTGAAACTATCATGCGATTCAACAAATGCCACTATATTGGAGCCAACATCCAAATATGATTGGGCATTCACAGATATAGAACCTAACTCTCAGAAATAATTTAAAATGGATAAGTTAATTTATTTATTAGAAGACAATCTTTTGTATTCTCATGAGTAAAATGGTCTGTGGTAAAGAATCAGGTTTCTTTAAGAAAGAATTTATGCTCAACTCCATTTCATTACAGTAGAAGTTATTAAATTTAGAATGAGCAGTTTTAATTAAATATTTATAGTATTTTTAAATGAAAATGTATTCGTTATTACTCTAGTGTAATCTAAGAACATGAAACTCTCAGAACTGTTTAATTATCAATTTTAAATTCAGTTTACATTTTAATTAGTTTTTAAATTTCAATCATATGTGTTATAATGAGATAATGATCTAAATTCAGAAGTAAGTTTATTCAAAACATTCTGCCTACACCAGTACAGATCTATTGTTGCTCATTATTCAGTTTAATACATCCTTACATAGGTGACAGTGTTATCTTGTTCCTATTGTAATAAAAACAAGTTCATGTATTTGGGTAGATCTGTGCCAGGAGATTCTTATGAAAGAGAGTTAGCTTCCTCCTTTCCCCCTCATGTCTATTTTACAGTCATACGCAACATGAATGCGACTGACTGCAGTAATCACAAACCTTAAACCTCGTAGGAGTCTGCAATGATGAGACATGGAAGGAAAGATTTTTGTTAGTGATTCAGTTTTTTTAAAGATTTTGAAAGTCAGAAATATTCACAGTGTTTTGTGTTTGTAAAGTTTTCTTGGATGTTGTATACCAGTTATTCAGTAGTTTTTAAAGTCATCTACAAGATTGTCTAACAATGCTACATTTTCATCTAATGAAAATCAGAAAACAACATCCAACTACACTTCACAATAAATATTGAATAAATATTACATGTAAAATTGTTACTGAACAAAATAATTAGCTGTATGTAATGAATTCTATGATTTTGTTGATTAAAAGCTAACTACATGCATCTATGCTTCCTAAAGTAAATACGTATTACTTCACACATATCTTATAAACATGAATGAAAATTTAAAAATATTATTCAAGATACTGAATTAAAGTAATCCATATTGCTCCTGATAGCAAGCCAAATATTCTCATGACTTCATATTTATGATATTATTCTGTATTTTATTCAGGGAACAAAAGACAATTATGCACTTGTATGGCAAAGATTGATTATTGTGCTTGAATTATTTTGTTTCAAGCAATCAAAATACAAATAAAAATTTCTTGCTGAAAATAAATACAAAGTTTTGAATTTTGTCTTTGTAATTTTCAAGTTAAAAGCATTACAAGCAAAAAATAATGAATTTGGAAATAATGTGATAGTAGATGTGAATGTAAATTTGGAAATATGATTTACTGTGTGTCTGATTTTCTGAATGTACACCTTCAGAACAGTGCTGTCCTTGTGAGTAAAAATTAATGTTTTAAAATTATTTTGTTAGGTTTGGGACACAAAGAACTTGCTATACAAGAAATATTTTATCAAATGGAACATATTTCACTAATAAATTTACCGACATGATTTTCAACAAAATTAACAATCTTTTAATGTAAAATCTGATTTGTCATATTGCATATTATTTACGCTATATATACATAAAATCAGAAGAAGTAAACTTATAAATTAATTTACAGCTAAAGAAATGTTACTACATTGAGAATTTGTAATACATTTTTCAAATACAGGGAGAGATATTAATATAAATGTACTTTCCTTAAAAAATTCAATTGAAATGAAGCTTAGTTAATTGTATAAATACAATGTTGTAATTAAATTAAATTAAGTCATGAATTGGTTCCTGTTCTTCACGCTCGTCTTCAAGGAAGATATTTTTTATATTGTTTGGTAGAACTTGTAATGGACCAGCTCCCATTTTTATTATGAATTTAACTATTTTTAAATGTTATATAAAAAAGTACTGATTGCTAAGACACTTTTTATATTGTGAAGATGCTCTAAAATCAGTATCTCAATGCAATTAAATAGTATTTCTGTATGTTTTACAAATATTTACTTGACTGCATTAGCTAATTCCAAGTAATTTTAATTTAACTTGTTACATATATTGCATATTTTGTCATTATGATTCTCTCCTCTTATGTTTTTTGGTAGTTTATTCTTGTAATTCATTTGTACAATTCTTTGTTTTCTTTTATAAAACATTCAATTTTATAATACATTACCTACATGAAAGAAAATTATTTGTAAGTTATGAAAGCAATTTTAATATACTAGTTTCAGTTTCATCCAACAAATGTCATGATTGTTAAATGTTGTATTATTTATCCAAAACTAAAAAGCACTGTTTATATAAATGAGGATATAGAACAAATTATATACAATTCATACTTATTCTTCTTCAATAACTTCCCTTGAAATATTCTTTTGAGAGAGTGCACTTCATATTTGAAGTGTCAGTGAATTCATAAAACCAGTAGTGAGGACAGAAACACAAAATAAATTATAGAAGCAGAATAGTTGAGATACAGAAAAATTATTTTACTTTATTTATTTCATCTAGAGTATTTTGAGGGACATTTCTATCAAATTAATGTATTTTTAAGGCAGAGCTTTTCTACATTTTTCCACATATCACAAATGATATTGTAAATAAAATTTATTTAAAAAAATTTCCAAGTCTGTCTTTAGTTATTAGAATATTGAATTACTCTAGATGTAAATTTTTAGAACATACCCACATCACCACATACAAAAATACACAACATAGAATAATGCAATGCACTCCTATTCTGAGGACACACACTCAACATCTCTATACATCACATGCTTTACACTTTTCCCACCAAAAATACACACTGGAAACACACCATGCAATTACATGCATTACTGAACTGGCCTTGTACACCCATGTCCAAATAATACCAACATTCCTCAACTTATCATCATGACGATAAAATATAATTGCAGCAAACTACCATATATGTAACATAATATAGTAAAACATAGAACAACTGATAAACATGAACATTATTACATCTTGATATTTTTTTCTAGATTCTTTAACTAAAAGACACATAAAAATAACTGATTTCTATTTCACAATTTAGAATATTTTGCTCTGTATGAGAACAACCATGCATTAAATCCACCAAAAATATGAAAATTCTAGAATTTCATAACATAGCTTCAAGAACAGTCACAAGTGCACAGATAGATCATTGGAAAGATTTCAATATTGGTACACAATTTATATTAAGAAGAAAACTTGAAATGTAGGAAGTACCTCATATTTTTTTGTTACTAGATATATTATTTCATGTGGTTCAGTACATGATATGAGCTAAGAAAATTGATTTCCCATTTTAAAGTAAACAAAGCATGTATTTTTCGTAACAAAAGATGATTTTTTCCCCTCATAGCCTTTGATGTCAGAAAGACTTATATTAAACTATCACATAACTTGTTGGAAAGATGTGTTAGGATTTAGGATAATGGGAGTGAAAAAGTGTTAATAAAAAATTTTATCCCACAGAACCAGATATACAGAAAAAATGTAAACAAATGTAAAAATATTTCATTTCCTAAACATTATATATATATTTATTCAAGTAAGTGTGTGGTTTCCTTTTCAGAAAGAGATCTTTTCATTCCATTTCCTTTCTCCTTTTTTTTTTAATGTAATAACATTACTGTGCTTGGACATGCCTGTACAAGGCTCCTACCAAAGTCACTCTTGCCAGCCCCAGAACACATCACAACCTGTCAGTGTCCATATGGAAATATCCCCAAGCAACCCTCTGACAATGGACTTGCCACATCATACTTCTTGGAAAGCTCACTGAAAACTTGAGTAGAAACCAACATTGATAGAGTATTCTGAAAACTGGAGCAACAATGTAATGCAGTTGTATTAATAATCAACGGTACTGAAGCTATTTAATGTACCAAAGTGAACACATATACAAAAGAAAATATATTTCTTGATATTTTATCATACTATAATCTTGAAATTTATAAAATTTCTGAAATCAAGTGTTTATTTTTAATTTATCTTAATACAATTATTATGTTATAAATAATCATTATTATAATTCTATCAGAGATTTTGTCTTATGAAAATACATTTTAGAAAATTGCTAGCAATATAAAAAATTGTAATTTTCTGTTCAAACCTTCTTTTTTTTTTTTTTTTTTTTTTTTTTTTTGAACTTAAGTTTCATTTTGCCTATCAGCGTTTTCCCACCAAAAATAAAAAGAATAGCCTCTATTCACATGAAAGTGAACATTTATTTCCACCTAAGTCCATTGGTGTTATTGCACACAAAAACTCAGCATTCTCTATAAATTTTACTCACGTTCACCTCATCATAGACGATGTCAATGAAACTTCCCAATACAATGATGAAATCAAAAACATTCCATGCATCACCAAAATAATTCTGAAAAAAGAAATTTATAATAATCAGATATTGGAGTACACTGCAAAAAAATCATTGCTTCTGCTTACATATTATAAAAATATTAAGAGGTATTAAAACTATAAGTAAGAATATATTTCTTTTTCATTCATTAAAATTTTTAGGAAACTTGAAACTAATTTATGATGAAGAAAATATATAAGATTTTTGACACATTCAGAAAACATTTAAAATAGTTTTTAGACATTATGAAATAAATGTGTTAACACTAGTGAAATGTATATATTACCTTAAATCGAAATGCTGCAAGTTTGAAAACAAATTCCATTGCAAAAACTGATGTGAAAATGATGTTTAAGGCATCTAACACATCAGTGTAAGCTTTTGGCTGGTTGTGAAATTTCATAGCCAATGTAATTGTATTTACCATAATAAGTATAAATATTGTATATTCAAATGGTTGCGAAGTTACAAACCACCAAACTTTATACTGGAGTCTGTGCTTAGGAATGTATCTGCGAACAGGCTTTGCTTTTAACGCAAATTCTATACAATTTCTCTGTAAATGACAAACAACTTGTGTTAGAACCACTGTTACTTTCATTGTAAGGAAACACAAATCAAATGTTTTTCCCAAGCCATTTCTAATCTTATAAAAGTAACCAAATGCTATTAATGGAATAATAAATTTAACACTAAGTTTAAGTAATTTATATTTGAAATTATACCTAATCTTACATACTAAAGCAAGAATCCTTATTTTATAATTTCCATTAATAAGCTCATAATATTAAATTTCAAGAAGTCTTAAGAAAATTAAATTAATTTCAAAACTTTCCACTTATTTTGGAATAACAGAACAATATATACACTACACACTATACAGACCTACTAATACACATATAATGAGGTTACTTATATCTTCTATGTCCAAATGTTATTTGACATCACCTATTCTTTATTGTCAGAACTTTAACTTATTCATCTTTCAAGGGCAGTGTGCCTTATCGGCAACTAGGTTTGCTGGTCAGGCCTTGCTTCAGCTCGAACATGGGCTGGCGCTGGAGAGCTGCCTTAAGCCACAGTCGTGTGCCCGCCCCATTGTCCCGGGACGGCCGGGGGGCTCCCAGAAGGCGTTGGACTTCCACATTATTGACATATTACAGTAAAACATAAAAAAGAATTGTTTAAAACATTATTTAATTTTAAACTCATACTGAACACTAACATTTTGGAGGTGACAATTTCTTTTATCTTCAGATTCATAAAAAGTGAATGTGGGATCACAAACATGTCATTACGTCAGTCAAGGAATGACCATGTGTTATTCAGACGTTGCAGTTGCAGTCCCTTGCTGATTCTTTCTGGCCCAAAGGCTGCTTTTAATGTCAACCCTGTCTGACTGTATTACTTACCTAACTGTGGCAATAAGACTCTTATGATAAGACTCTATTAAGTCTTATTGCCACATCTAGGAAAGGAATACAGTCAGACAGGGTCAACACAAAAAGTGGCATTTGGGCCAGAAAGAATCAGCAAGGGGTTGCAACTGTAACCTCTCTACTGTCATTCTTTGACTGATGTAATGACTTGGTGGTGAGCCCACATTCTCTTTTTATGAATCAAGATGGAGGAAATTGTCACCTCTGAAACATTATGTTCAGTACAGGTTTAAAATAAAATAATGTTTTATACAGTTCTTTTCAATGTTTCATGTCAATTGTTATATGTCAATTTAAAGTTCTGACAATAAATAATAGGTGATTGTCAAAAGGGACCTACATGATAAAAGTAACCTCATTACATAATGAGACAATCTATACTACAATAGTTCAAATGCAAATTATACATATATAGCTATATCATATAGCTATACGTATACCTGATTCTTGTCCAATTCACAGTTTTTATACTCTTGTTCACCTTCATTCTGAAAAGTGACGATAACAAAACCTACGAAAATGTTGACCATGAAAAATGCAATGATAATGATGTATATAATATAATAGGCAGCAACAATTGGGCGAAAATTATGTATTGGTCCATAGTCTTCCATATTGGAGTCAATGGACACATATAATAGCCTGAAAAGAAAGAAAGTTAAATTCATTTATTATATTTTCTAGTCCAATTTATTAGCAGGCCCTTTTAGATAATAATATAATTAAAAACATGAGGTTACCCTGGCCAGCCTTCAAATGTAGACACTGTGAAAAGAGTAAGCATTGCTTTTGCTACATCATCAAAATGAAATTTGTTGCGTGTCCATTCTCGATGTTTCACTGACGGCTGATTTATATCACCTTCTTCAAAAACTAAGTATGTACCCCTGAAAGAAGTCAATATGATTTTATAATAATCACAGTTCATTTCATTTCTCTGACCTGGATTTATAAGAACTACTTCAGAATTTAGAAGTAGAAATATTTAATAGATTCATTGAACAGCTTTGCTATCAAATATGATTTTTAATTCTTTAATCATAATAAAAAAATTAAATTTGTATTTAATATGATAATAGGAACAAAAAAAAGTTATATTATACTCACTGACATTCTTCTCGAGTCATTTTTGATCCGTCTGAACACATGAAGAATTTTCCCTAAAAATTACAAGAAAATAATTATTGTGTCATCTACAAGTCTTTTATATCTCCTTGCCATATTTTATTACCTGTGAATATCAATGTAAACATGCATTTATTGTCAGAACAGTTACTCTTATTTTCTTACATTTAAGAATAAACACTATGTACTGAATAGGGAAAACTGATCCTATAATTAGCTTTATTGTCTGAAAGGATTGTAATATTTTACACTTTTTTTCAAGAAAATGTAAAGTTCATTCATTTTTTCTGGGAAGCAAGACAGTGTAATTATTTGATAGTCTACCATTCTTATTTCAAGTGAGCCAGATTCACACATAAGCAAAACATGCAACAGGCCTCTAACACATAAGTTTTAATTATTCAATTTTACCTAAATAAAAACAAATATTCTAGAAAATCTCTGACAAGAAAATTAATTCATTATTAACTGTGGCCCTACTTCTCTATGAAATGCAATTAAATATCATAAGTGAAAATTTTAAATGCTGAATTTTTTTTACAAAAAGAGTTAAAGTATTTATTTCAAAATGCATCTGTCAAATTAATAAGTACTTTTCATGGTTTTAGAAAGATGAAAGAAAATTATTAAGGGATTCAATAATTCTAGTCAAATGACTTAAATGTATTATTTTACCTCGATCAAAGCTATGAAAAAATTATACAAAACATTAAAAAAAAATTATGGAAAATGTATTGCAGCAATACATTTTCTTAACTTCAACCTATATCAATGTTAAAACATATGTGTAATTATCTTAATAAAGAAACAAAATATCTCTAATATTTCAACCTTCTGATATATTCTAAGTGTTCAACAAACACAAATAATGATAAATTCAATTTTATGTCAATGATATGTTCTCTGTAAAATGTGAGCCATTAACTGGATGTTGTTTCAAACAAGAAAGAAAACTTAAATTTAAACTATTTCATAGTTTCAGATGTGCAATAAATGAGTGAAAAACATGGTTATTGATAAAATAGCTTTTTAAATAGGTTTCAATATTTTTACTGTAGGTACTGCCTAGCATCTATCATTAGGTATTCTGCAAAAAATTTAAAATACTAATTGGAAAAAATATTATTTTTTAATTTTCAAAAATACTTAACATGCATATACTGCATGCATTCTATTTTGGTGAAATGTGAAACAATTTTACTATAGTATTTGAACAAAGAATAGTCATTGGCATAAGCATTTTATGCATTCTATTTTTTCAGTGCATTAAATCATGCTTTATGCTTTAGTTTGTTTTGGAAAACTTCTATGAAGCATACTATTAAGCTTCCCATATACATGGTGAGCATGGAATTAAATATGCAAATTATCAATGACAGTGTCTAGAAATAAGTTTTAATGGTCATTTTAAAAACTCCTCTAAACACAAATTTCTTTTTTTTTTATTGTCTATTGTTTCTAAGATTTTTTTATAACTACACAATTATATCTGCAATTAGAAACACAAACCTTTAACCTTTTAGGCTTGTTTCCTTTTTTCATGTTATTAGATTCATGCATGGTTTAGAAGCATAATACACCAAGGAATATTAATGCGAACTATCATAAGGAATGAGTATTTTACAGCCACAGCATACTTGTTTCAACAAGGTTCATAGCCATATGTGTTCCAACAAGGATAGCTACATGATTTGGCATTATTTATTAAAATTAGGGATCATAGGGTCTTGGGTTTGAGTTTCAGGATATATTTCTCCATTTCCTTCTGGGTTTCCTATGTTTTTGTCTGTCTCATCTGTCTCCACAAACTGGGTAAGACTACATCAAAAATGTCTCTCCCTTTTCCTCTCCTTTTTACTGAGTGTAATTAAGATAATGTTAAGTTGACGCACAACTGGTCTTTGAGAATGCCTATGGGGTTTGTAATAAAAGGTTTCAGTTATGAAGCCTTCACTCCTGGAAGAGGGACTGTGACAGTATCATGCTCCAGCCATTTTAATGCCTGAAACATTATGGTACTCATTGAAAAGCAATAGATTGAATAGATGAGGGAGCCATTTTAGGTAAGTGATAATGAGATAAAATTTTTCATGCTTCTTCTGTAAATTGAATTGTAGTTTTCTAGCTAGTAGCCAGTTATTTCTCTTAGCTACTGTTCCTTGGCTGACAATGGGATTATTCCAATATTGCCCCTGAAGTGAACTTCTTATGTGAGAAATTTAGTTGCTGTTTCATTTCATGAGGCATTGCATTTTTTTTTAACTAGCCTGTAGAATTTTTATATTCAATGTTTAATCAATGTCAATGTAATATATATACAGTTTATACGGTTTTTTATATCATGCACTAGTTTCATGAGAATATTGGGAAAATGTTTTGAAAAGTGCAACACAATTACATATTCATGATACATATACATGTGCAGACTTAAAAAGGAAGAATTTTGATCCACTAATTTGTATCACATGATTTGATCAAAGTTTTCAATATTGTAATTCTTGACATTAACCATTTATCTTTCAGTGGTTTATGAAATATAGTTTGTCCAGAAAGAACAATAGTTCTCAAAAGCAAATGTTGGACATTCTAAATGACATAGGTTTAGCTGACTCATTTAGAAATTCTAAATGACAAAATTTATTTATGAAGGTAAAGAAAAATTATTGTTCTTTCATCTTACAATTATGCAAAAGTGGAAATTTCTTTATTTAATTCCATGCAACTGAACAGTGTACTCATTATATGCAACTAGGTGTGACATTTAACTGACATACATGACTGTTTTAGAATCTATCTTGGTATATTTAGTATGTGTGTATTTTTATGTACATATACTCCTAACTTTTATTTTCAAAGTAATAAGTGATAAATTTTAAATATCTACATTATCATGCACTCTTTATACTTTTAGATTAATTAAAAAAGATCATTTCAACAATTTTATGAATTAATGAATAGTGAATTGGAAATAATATTTTTTTGAACGAATGTAATATAGCATCTATTTTCTTGTACATTTTATGATGAACAACACACATTTGGGCTCCTTATGCATCTTCCAACAACATGAGCACTAATAAACATTCAGGCAACTGACTAAATAGTGCATACATTGAATCTGACAGGCATTTGTTAATTGTGATTTATGTTTGAATGCAGTGTGAATATTTGTCCATGCATTTTGGTTACGGTTGGCATTCAATGTTTCTAACATCATTGTGCAGCATAGATAGAGGCTCTGGAGGGAGTTACCTTGAACAGCTGCACTCCAATGACAGCAAACATGAACTGCAGGAGGTAGGTTACCAGCATGATATTGCCGATCGTCTTAATGGCTACTATCACGCATTTCACTACGTACTAGGGAAGGAGAGAGAGAGGCAAGTGTCAGTATGGAGGTCGGAGATCACCATGGTTATGCTAGCCCAAAGCCCTCAACAGGCAAGGCAGGCAGGCAGGCAGGATTCCAGTCAAATGCACCTAAGGGAGAAGACTGAAGGAAGCTGGCACTCCATGCCAGGGCAGAGTGAGGGCATAAGGAGCTGTAAGCTTTTCCCAGTAAGACCAAGATGTTGCAGTGGCATATTAATCAGCGTATTTCCATTGCATATTCTTGATCATTTTCTTTGGAGTAATCTTTGCTAAAAATTATTTAATGGCTTGCAACTGCTTGATCTTGGAGAATATACAGTCTCCTAACAAATATTCACTCCATTCTTGGATCAATTGTCAAAACCCAAAACAAACCAAAAGACTGAGTCGCTGGAGTTAAGAGGAGAATGTTTTAAATAGCATATGTAAGGCTGAGAAAGAGAGAGAGTACAGAGAGCCAGCTAGCAACCTTAAACAACTTTGTTGTATATTTGGACTTGGAGGAGGAGGAGCCCGCAAGACATTATCTTTAATCTTACCATGAAAGGTGTTTGTATATACAACTTACATTGCAGACAGCAAGAAAAATATTTTCTAGTAGCAATGCCTGGTGGCTCCCTATCTGTTAAAATGAATAATTTTTGCCCCTTTCCCCACACCTTGTAAAAACTGACTTACTCCTCCCTGAACCCTGTTGGTTAGTATTGTGTCGGCTGGCTCCTTCTAGGCTGCACAAAAGGAAACACTGGCAGGGCACGACAGAATTCCTAAGTCATCACACTGACATGCAAATATTAGTTAGGGCATGTACACAAATGGCGCAGCACAACGCAACAAGGCCAGGAGCTGGGAGTACAATCTTGCTGGCTGACTCCCTAATACTCCATAAAAAGAAAAATAAACAGTAAATAAATAAAAAAGGAAAAACCAACCAATTTACCAAGGAAATAACATAAGAAAACAAATGTATGAAAATACGTGACATGAAATGTGTAGAATATGAATTAATACTGTAAATAAATATGAATAAACACAAAAAGGGGAAAACCAGAAACCCATTAAAAGATTAATCTTTACCCAAAGGTGCATTTGTCAATAACACATGAATTGCTCTAACTGCTGCCTACCTTAAACAACTGGACTCCAATTACAGCGAACATGAATTGTAGAAGGCAGGTGACCAGGACAATGTTGCCGATAGTCTTTACAGCAACTATCACGCACTGGACTACATGCTATAGGACAGATATATCATCAACAAATACTAGACAATTATTGTGTCTGATGCTGCCGATGTGCTGCTATTCAGTCTGGATCTTGTTTTCTCTTTTGCCTGCATTATGGAAACAATAAAAAAAAACAGGAAAACCTACTTGTCTCAGTGTGACCTGAAAACATTCTTTCCCTGGAGCTCTTGCTGCAAATAAACTAAACAAATTATCATCATGAGAAAGAAGCAGCTTGCCACTGACAGAAACATGCGATGGCTTGCACCTCTTTCTTGACTGACAGCATGTTAGTGAATAACAAAAACAGCAAAGTGAACAGACATGTACTAAAAGAAAACTCAGAATACATGAACAGAACTGTCCCTAAATATATAATCTTTACAGTGCATTATATGGAACAAACAATTAAATCATCTTTGAACTCATTAATGAGTTTCCAGAAGGCATCTAAAAGACTACTTTCCTCACCTTAAGTCCTTTTGCTCTGTTGATGGCTCTTAGAGGTCTCAGCACCCTACAGACTCTCAGAATTTTGACTACAGAAATAGCATTTGACCTAAGAGAAAGAGAACACAAATAATAACTAGGGCATTATATATATATCGTATATATAAGGCATTTGTTATATGCCTATATGTTACTAAAACCAACTCATTGTATTTGCAAAATGTTTACAAGAGAAATAAAAATCTTTTTAGGTCCACACATTCTAGAACATTAATGGGATATGTTCTCATGACATTTTATATAGAAAATTAGTTGGATTTGAACTATATTCCTTCAAGTGGCTAAAAAGGACCCTCTAAACTGCAAAAATGCAAAAAAGTGAATTGCAGTAAATAATGGCATGAATTTGTTTTGATACCAAATGCCTCAGGATTTTGAATCAATCTTTTATTTTATGAAATATAACTGCATATCAGGTTAACTTATTAAGATCTTTAGAGAGCATAAAATTTTCTTATCAGTGTTTAAAGATCTTTAAAAAATCTATTACATAAGAAGAGATGATTAATTTACTTAAGAATTAAATTTAGAAATTTAATTAAGAATTTTCAGAAAAATTATAAAGCAAACACTTAATTCAATATTAATGGATAAAAAGTGGTAAAAAAAAAGTACATACTGAACAAACATTGCAGTGACTGACACGCAGACCACCAGCAAATCAAGAAGATTGAACGCTGAGCGGCAGAAGGCACCTTCGTGAAGAACAAAGCCATAGGAAATCATTTTGAAGCAAATCTCAATTGTGAACACAGTAGTAAAGAACATGTCGAAGTAACCAAGAATCTGTTACAGAAAAAAAACAACAGTAAGTTGAAAAATGTCTTTGTAGAATACATAAACCAAAAACAGTGAAGAAGGAAAGCTTACTTCATTTCTAGGAGTATGACTCCTGAGAGGATCTTCAGCTGCCAGCATGGCAGAAGAAATCATAATGCATACCAAAATGACATTTCCAAAGTAACTGTGATTGCAGAACCAATGACAGAATATTCTGAATCTGGAGGACAAGAATAACAAACATAAATATTGTTATTTCATGTTAATGAAATTTAAAAAGTTTATTAACCTAGAAAATAGAGGATGAGATGTTGACTTCTCTGCTTGTTGATCTGTTTCATTTCAAAACAGTCATACAATAATAAAAAGTATAAGAAATAAACTTCAAGAAAGATTCTCATTGTTGAAGTAATTGAAAGGTTGAAGAATGGAAGTATGTTGCCTAATTCATTTCTTTCTGAAACTTAATTGTTTTATGTATACAATTTTAAGTACTAAAAATACAGTTTTTGAATGAATAGTATCAGGTGCTCTTTGTTTTGAATCCATTAAATTTATATTTGAAACTTTAGTAATAAGAACTTATTCATTTTTACTGCTGTACTATATTATATAAATCATATATTTTCTCAAGGTAAAATATTTTATCAAAAAAGAGAAACAACAATGACAATTAAAAAAAAAACACACACCTTTAGTGAAACTTAACATGAAATAAATTTTGACTAAAAATACTTTTTTAAACAAATGGATAATTGCCTTTAAACATAAGTTACTAATTTCAATTTTTATCATGCAGTGACAACCACACATTTATAAAAATGTTTATTGAAGATATTCACTATTTGAGTGTGACTGGAATGGTTGAATTGATATATAGTATGCAAAAGACATTTATTATATACAACATGCATATTTTGTGAGCCTGTGTAATGTAATTTAATAAGTAATTTTTCTTGCAACCCATATGTAGTTTGGGAAACACCCCAAAGGGTGTACCAATAAAAACTGAAGCTATTGATAAGAAGTTAATGCATTCAAAAATGTTTAGATGTGACCTTTAGTAATTTAGTGATTTCACAAACATTAAAATTCACTTTTGAAGAGCTTTTAAAAGAGACTTTTCAATTTGCCTGATCATTGTGAACAACTTTGAAAAGCTAAACTCATCAGAACTGCTTTCTATTTATGGTCAGAACTTACCATTTAGTTCACATGTACAAATGTTTCATATGTACTACAAACTTAATAGCACAGCAATTTTTCATGTGTATAATTTAAAAAACAAATTGGTACAATTTATAAAATAATAGTAATTATAATTAATATTTTTTCTATTGAGAAATTAACTTTTGTATCAAACATTAATTCATAAAAACCTACAAAAAATAAAAGTCCAAAAATATATTAACATTGGGATGCTAAATAGGTGATCATGCATTTTATGCTTGTTTGCTTCTCAGCATGCCAGGCCTTTGCATATATCTACATGGATACTAGTGTCAACAATACAACATATAATAAGCTGCATCTAACCTAAATCTAGAACTATGGAAAAATCTATGATCATTCACTACAACAAGTGTGCAAAAATTAAGTTAAAAAATCTGCAACTACTTTTACTACAGCCAGTGACTCGATAAGCATAGCTTTCCAACTGTAAGATAAAATGCAACATCACAAACTGAGAATAAATACTATTTACACTACAAAATTATGCACAATTAAAGACAAAAACATTCACAACACACTTCACTGTAACTAAAATTATGACAATGAAGCTTGCAGAAGGCGACAATGTAGTGTGAAGAGCTGCAGGCAAACACTAGTGGCTTCACAATGGACGCTGGAACGAGTGGACGGTTCTAGCTATCACCTGTTGGACTGAGAGAAAATGAAGAAGGAAGATGCTGGAGGTATTGGTTGCTTCTTTGTGGCCATGTTGAACTCTGATAGTCGTCGGGGACGAGCAGACACTCCATCTTCCATTTCCTCCATGTCTGTATACATAAAAGCAAGTGAAGGCATGAGAAACTTATCAGACATATACGACCGCTAGCACCAGGCATTCAGGAATCTTCTGGAACAATTCTATGTGTATGAGGATGTTAGAGCACTAGTGGATGAACTCATCAGCAGGTAATGCTATGAAAAATAGCTTCTGAACTTTTCAGAAATTTTGCAAACATTCCAGACATTAGCATAATCTGCTTAGTACTGAAGGAAACCACTGCTTTTAAAAACATATTATCGTTTTTTCAACAAATTTTTTATATCTTGCAAGAATGCAATATTATATTGTTAAATATAAGGAAGAAAGAGAAATGATAAATAAAAGAAAATACTGAAACATGTGCTTTGCTAAGAGATATTTTGGAAATAGTGAATATTTTTGGCATATATTTAATGTTTAAGTTCTTTTCTCTTAAAATTTAAAAAAAACATTAAATTATAGTTTTAAACTTCCATAATAAAATTTATCTAAGAGTTAATTTGCTTTTAGAAGGTGGCTTCATCCTTGAAATGTTCATCTTCAAATCTTCCAGAACTCTCAAATCCACAGGGTTCTCTGCATTTTTTGTATGTTCATAATCAATGCAACATTCATAAGTTAAATATTCTGTGATTGATGTTCAAACTATTAAATTAACAAATTTTCTACATTTTTCAGAAAATAATGTCATAAAGAAGCATGCAAATATCTCATATGAGGTGACTTGACAAAACACATTTAATATTTCTCTACTATTCTGAAGCATTTTTATGAAATATTTGCTCCTCAGGAAGTTCTGATTATTTAGGATATGAAAATATATGATGGAAAAAATTGTAAATTAATATTTTTAAAGCATTGAACTGTTTTAAAAATTGAATATTTTAAACAAGATTTTTGCAAACACTATTTCTCAGAAAAATAAATATGACAGTTATTGAGTTGTGTCTTTCAGGATATTGTTAATAGGCATATGTTCAAAATGCAATTTTTTTAGAAGCCACATTACATATAATAAATATGTAAATACGATAATATTAGCAACTAGTTTCCCTTATTTTAGCATAAATTTTCCAAGTTTTTTGAGCCTTTTAAAGTTACATAATTATAATAACTTGAATGAATATTTTGTCCTTAAATTCATTAATGCTCCAACATTTATAATATATTCTAATATTTCATTAGAGTTTTTTCATCAGAATATTATTTATGTTGCTGCACTGTTGAATATAGGAACATAGCACAATGAACCTCGGGAATAAATGAAGCCATAGCATAGCGGTCGTTTGAAGGAACATTGTTCACCTTACCTGTTGGTGTGGGAAAAGATAAAGAAGGCACTTCCTTGAGGGAGGGGACGAATAGTTGTTTTGATGCTCAACTCTGACATTCTTCTTGGTCTTGCTGTTGCTGGCATGTCATGTTCTTCATCTTCATTATTTCCTTCATCTGAAAATTTGCATTGCAAAATCGCATTTCGCGAGGAACTAGTTCTTTTCCTAATTTTTTTTATCTCTGATCATTTTGTTTTCCTTATTAACTTGATGATGATGATGATGATGATGATCCACTCCTCTGGACTTCACAATCTAAACACCATTTCTGGAGAAAGCTATTTTTGGTGTGACAATTCATTTGTTAAAAAAAAAAAGCCAACTATCTTTGATTTTGTTTCCCATTTTATTCCTCCAAAAATTACTGTAGATGTCTGGAGAAATTGTTTCTCTAAATGAAATGAAATGTTCAAAAGTCAACTGAACATTTTTGTGTAGGTACTTTCTTGGAATTTGTAAATTGTTTTCTATGGAATAAGTTCTTCAATTGTTTCTGGCAAAAAATACTCTGATGTTTAGCCATTTTATATTAATCACAAAATAATATTTCTTGCTATTATAAAATTTGTTTGTGTGGTTGAGAATATTTCCTTCATGCAAGTGCTGTCCTTCCATATTTAATTTCAAAACAAACAGGATTGTAGTGATGAAGTAGAACCTTTCCAGAACATCAATTTTTAAGTACTGTATCATTTTTCTAAGTGATAATTTTCTCTAAATGTAAATTTAAAATATTTTGTTTCAAATGTAATTAAATTCCTGGTGAGAAGGAATAGTGAGTATTTTGTTATTGTAGTATACACACATTAAACTTTGAGAAATTTTATGCTTTTAGTAATATTTATCTTGTACAGATAGTCATTTGTATTGTTAATCAATTTTCTGTGGTATTCAGAGTTACACTCAGTGCCTAATTTGAAGCAAGTAGGTGCAGGAACTCTAAATTCACACTTCTTACTAATTCAAGATGCATACTTCTATTCACTAGAAGAATCTGCATAACATTGAACTCTATCTTATTTTATAAGTTATGTTGTATGACAATCTTATAAGGCATTCATTTTGGTAATAAATTAATTCAATCAAAAATGTTATACTTTTAAAATCTCCCTTACTTCCTGAAAGAAAGGTAGAATCTCTCCTAGCTTTCCCAGAAATGAAGCAATGGTTACACTTCTTCTACATGTGTTATCTTTGAAAAAGCATGTGCACAGGTCAAATAGAGCTGCTCAAGTGGGCAGCTCGCTTCGCATGGCCCAGCGCTTCTCAGCACAGCGACAGGTGTGGCCTGCTGCTTGCTGAATCAGCACATCAGGAAGATTGGGGAGGGAGAAAGAAGGGACTGAAAGTGTGAGGCTAGTTGTGAAAAGAACGTAGCACATGGGCAACTGCAGCAGACCACCTTGGGTAGTGTGGCCCAAATTCTTGCATATGAGCAGTCATGATATAGAGCATTCAATTTTGCCTTTCAAAATCATGAAAGAAAGTACTTTTAAAATGAACAAAAATATTAAAGTCATTGTCTTATTGACCTAAAAAGAACTTGGGTCAACTTGGGAACAATCGAAGGAAACTTATCTTAATTGTCTACCCTAATGCACAATTGATAAGTATTAGTAATTCTGGTACACACAGTAACATCCAATGCAAATAAGCACATTAGTCTGTTTGAACTACTTTTCTGGAGGAGTGAAAGAAACCAGCAAGATGGCATTAAGTATTTACTTTAGTGGGCTATAAACTGATATACTTTAATGATGTTTTTGACTAATGGGCTTATTTACATCAACAATAAAATATTATTACTAAAACAACATCTCAATGATGTCTTTGATCTCACTATCAGAAATGTAATTGATAAAATAGTGTTTCAAATCAGTTCAAATATAGTGTTCCAGATCAGTTCAAAATAGGTACATAATGAAAGTATGAGAAAATAAAAATATTCTATACATTGATGTCCAAAAATACAACTGTTTTTTCTGTTGCCTACTGATAGAGTTTCCAAAACACATAAAATGAGTAGCCATTTACATTTTCTTTTCTTCATGATACAAAGTACATGAAGTCATGGTCATGAAAATAATTTTTCTAAATTGATTCCACTCCTTGGATTGCTGATAAATTATAATGCCTTTCTGCTTGCAATGTATGATTATTTACACCTATCTTAGTTTCTCTGTATGTATTAACTCTGTTTTATCTGTGGTCAGGCAAACACACAAGAATCAATGCCTTTTCAAATATTTTTTGTTATTATTATTTTTATTATTATTGATATCAATGCCTTTTCAAGTATTTTTTGTTATTATTATTTTTATTATTATTGATATTCTTCTTCTTCTTATTATTATTAGTTGATGTTGTTATTAATATAATTTTTTTCTATTGTAATGGATAGATATTACTTCTTTGGTGTATTTTTTCAAGAATGTCTCTGCATTGAACTGAATTTAACTCACTGACTTTTTATTTCCAAAGAGGCATGCACATTCTTGAAACACTGAAAATGAATATATGAATTCACAGGATATCCTATTATCTAACATTTAAGATCTTTCAAAAAACGTGACAGAAAGAGAGGGAGAGAGAGAAGGGTTAGAGAGAGAGGGAGGGAGAGAGAGAGAGAGAGAAAGATAGAGAAGGAGAGAGGAGAGAGGGAGAGAGGAAGAGAAATGGGGAGGGAACAGGAGGGAGAGAAAGAGAGAGAGCAAGAGAAAGCAAGAGTAAGCAAGAGAGGGAGAAGAAAACATGGACCAGAAACAAAGTATTATTTTAATTTTTCTATATTTTGATTCATAGATTGTAGTATTTGTGGAGTAAAGTATATTGACCAATAAAAGAGTTATCTCATTCATTTGATATTTACTATAGTGATTTGGCAATGAAGAAATAAAATGTCAATATGCAGTTGATGCCTTAAAAATTTGTATAGTTGTAATAGTGTAGCCAAATAAAAGTAGGAAGAAATGTCTCAGCACCATTTCCAGTAAATAAGGGTTTACTTGGGTGCTGAGTAGCCCCAACTTTGTTTAAAATCTATTTCAATGCAGCCCTGAGAAGATGGAGGAAGAAATGTAGTAATATGGGAATTAAAATTGGTGACTCTTGTTCTCCCTACACTTCGTAAATAATCAGGTGGTGTTTACTGAAGATGAAGACAATGTTCTATATAGGCTGTGGAAATTATATGAAGAGTACTGGGAATGGGGATTGAAAATAAACCTTAACAAGACTGAGTATATCATTGTAGGAGGAAATGCTAAGGGTCTGAAACTCGATGATGGTTGGGAAGTAAAACTGTCAAAAATTCACATACCTTGGTACAGAAAGAAATGCACATAGAGGCAGTACGCAAGATATTAAACACAGAATTGCAAAAGGCATAGTGGCTATAAGACAATTACATCCACTGATATGGAAAGATAAATTAAGTAAGAGTGTAAAGAGAAAATTTTATAAGACTGTTATAGAGAATATCACCCTTTTGTGGGTATGAGGTACGGGAAGTAACAAAAAAGTGTGGAAAAAAATTGGAAGGGGCTGAAGCTGGTGCTGGTGCTGAAGTTGTGGACGGACTTTAATTGATAAAGTTAAGAATGAAAAAATTAAACGTAAAGTGGAAGTAAGTTTTAATATAATTGACACCACAGAAGTGAAAAAACTGAAATGGTATGGACACAAGAAAAAAAATGAACGATGAATGTTGGCTGAAAAGATTATGGAGATGGCAACCAGCTATCCATTGAAAAAGAGGAAGATGTAGACTTACATGGGGAGAAGGATTAGAAGAGGCAATGGTGAAAAGAGGATTGTGTAATGAAGACTACACTGATTGAGAGATATAGAGGCTGGGATGTGAGAGACACCCCAGGGTGTAATATAACTTGCCATACGACTACTACCACTACTACTACTACTATTACTACTACTACTACTACTACTACTAGTACTACTACAACTACTACTACTACTACTACTACTACTACTACTGAGAAAAGAATGACACTCCATCCTGCCAGGATAATTGAACTGATTTGAGTATAAGAAAACAAAGAATTGAAACTATCCTTTATTTCAACGACTAAAGTAAAAGATTTCAAATAAATTTTTGCCCGTATTAAATCTTAATGACCTCTTTACAGAATATTTCTTACCTGGATTGTCAGTCTGTTCATCATATCCATATTCTTCACTTTCACCAACTTCAAGACGAACTCTTGTATGACTGCCTACTTCTTCATCTTTTTCTGAGCTGTATATATATGAAAAGGAATATTTTTAGTAAAATATGATAATAATAGTGAATTTGTAGTTAAATGCAATACAACATAAAAATGGGACAAATTAGCAACAGTGTTAACCTTAATTTTTGTAAGCCAGGGGAAAAAAAGTTTCTGTAAATGAAGACATTTCTCAGTGTGCATAAGCACTTTGTACTGTTTTTATACACATATTGTTGTTTTATAAACATGTATGTACAGGGTTTGGATCATAATACTTCTTTTTTGGGGAAACTGGGGGAACACAGATTTTGAAATAAGGACAAGTACAATTTTTTGAAAATATAAGCAGTTTTTGAGTAATTTTGCATGAAGTATAAGCAATTTTTAAACAATTATTTTCTCAAAAATGCATCAAATTTTTTCTTTCAATTTTCTCCTCATGTGTGTCAAACGACAGCATAAATAGTGGTCCTAATAAATACTGGTCCCATTTTCAGCAAACTCTCTGTATTTTTGAAAATTGCAAAAGAAAGAACATTGTGAAATTACAATGTTGAAGATAAAAATGTTTGTCTTAAATAAAATCTGTTCTAAAGAAGCAGATCTTTAAAAGAAGACATATTATTTTTTTTTAAATTAGTAGTCTTCATGTAATTTGTACTTGAAGTTAATGCAATTGAGGCATCCAGTGAGAGGGGAGTTAACCCACGAGGGTATGGACCTGAGATAAATTGAGTTTTGTGTTTCGTTTGATTTATCAATTTTTTGTTGAATGAAGGGGGTGTTTTTTCCTTGCTGTCTTCAAGACAACAAACTTGTTTATATGGGAAAATATGATTTAGCAAATCTATAAGTATTTTTCAGATGATACACAACCCTAAAAGTTAGATTTTTTTATCCATCTATCATCTGATTATTTTTGTGATTATTCCAGCATTCTGTAAATTTAACTGTATTATTTTCTTGTAGTGACACCACTAAGATATGTGTTTTGTATGTTTCAAAGTTCTTGACTGTGAAAAATTCAAAAAATGTTGCATGGTTTTCATCATCTATTAGCATGTTGTGTTCACAATTGTAGTTAGACATAATATCAAGACATAATCTACATTCAGACACAGGACATTGTTCTTGAGTACCAATTTTCCTGTCATGTCACTAACATTCTACTTTGATGTTCCTGTTCCTACTATTTGCTTGCCTTGTCCAATTCATTATATCATGAATGCATTCTTGCCACTTTTCTCCGAGCGGACACGGATTCAATGATTACTTTGTTTTTGGGCATGTCAACTACTATTGTCATTAGTCTCATGAGCATGCATGTTATATCCTGGGAGGTGGTGATGTTCCCCTGCTAGGGTAAAATCCGGCACGGTCAGCTTATGGGATTTCATATTCCAGGTATCTCCGCCGGCGAAGTACCCTCAGAGCTGGGACAAGCTCCAAGCTGCTGACTCGTCTCCCGATATAAGTAGAAGGGCCTTTAAGTGTGTGTATATAAGAGGAGAGGATGAGACAAGGCTGAGAGAGGAAAGATCATGCGCTGTCTGTGGCCCGTTTGTTAAGGTACTGCTCTGGCATTCAGCTGGTTTTGATCGGAGAAAACAACAGAAAACTGGCTGCTAGAAAATGTGTAGCCAGCTGCTAGAATTCTTTAGTCAGCGGTTGAAAATAACCTAGCTAGTGCTGAAAATCTGGTGGGAATCGAACCTTAGAACTTTCCTGTCAGAGACACTGCAGTGGTAAAAGTTGTTGCCCTGAGCCATCTCACGCAGGTACAGGGAATGTTGTTTCCTAAAGAGTAGCCTTCAGCCTTCATTGTGTTACCAATTAGTACTCTTCCAAAACATGAGATACTGGAAGTCCGTGAAAGTGATATGTCAAATCATTATTGAACATCAAATGTCTAATGCTCCTATTTTTATATCCCAAAGCCTTCTCTTAGAATGTTAGTAATTATTTGGGTGGGTTGAATATGGAATGTAACAAACACATCTGATGTTCTGGTGCTAGTGTTGATATTATCAACATCATGTGAATGTGGCTTAGCTCCCTCTCTTACTGAAATTGTAGCAAATGAGCATGTCACCTATTTTAAAATGTCGATAGAATATCAGAATAGAATATGGTACATTTATGAAATTTACGGAATAAATAAAAGATGAAAAGAGGACAAGGATATGTCACAAAGTCAATTTTTTTTGATTTTGCGGGTTAGTTCCCTCTCTCACTGGAAGCCTCGATAAAAAGTTAGTTCCCTCTCTCACTCGAAGCATTGATAAAAACAAACAGACATTTTCTCAGAAATGGCTGCAAGTTTTTTCTTTTAATTTTTTCTGTGGGCAGAGCAATGGACACTTAGAAAATGGTGCAGGTCTGTTTTCTTTTAACTCAATGAATTTTTGAAAATTGCAAAAGTTAGAAATAATGTAAGAAAGTATGTGTTGTTAAGCACCACTAGATTTTATTTGTGCAAAGCTAATTAAATGTATTGATACCATGTATTGATCTTACATCTCGACATCTTCTCTGTTTTCCTCTTCTGTAGGCTCTTCTGGTTCTTCTCCCTCACCTGCTTCTTCTCTTGCTGGTGAAGCACTATGAGATTTTTGTTGTTTTTCAGCCTCAAAATGGAAACAAAAATTAAGTGAAACACACAAAATCAACTAGAATTGAGAAAGAACTGTATAATGCTGGTTCTGTATTATACCTCTTCTTCAGCTTCCTTTTCAATGGCTGTTAAAGATTCTGCATCGGCTAAGTTATCCACAGCGATAGCCAAGAAGACATTTAGAAGGATATCTGAATTATAAGTGAAGGAATAACCTTATTCTTTGGATCTTGGAAAAAAAAAAAAAAAAATTAAAATCAATATATGAAATTTAATCTTAAATTCTGGGAAAAACTATCACCTTAAGGAGGAATCTGGAACATTTCACTTTAGGCAAACAAGCTATTTGAGCAAATTTGTAATTTTTTCGTATTATACACAGTATAATGTTCAGTTCATGTGAAATCAACTCTGGCTATTGACTCAGAATCATTTTATGAAATGTTAAAATATCGATTAATTGTCATTAAAAAGAATATTATATTAATATTTTTATAATATCATAAAAAGAATATTTATAAATATTACCAATTGTAATAAATTGTGAAGGTTTATTTTAAAGGATACAATTACCACATATGAAGAGAATAATGAAGTATATGCATGCCAATATGCCAATACTTGCAACACCACCATACGCCTGTATTCCATCATACATTACAACATTCCAATCTTCACCGGTGAGGATCTATTTATCAGAGAGCATATTATTTTTTTTGAGAAATTTTTTCTGCAGTTGTAATTGTGTTAGAATTATTTTCAACTAGTCATTACCTGGAACACTGTGAGTAAACTTTGCCAGAAGCTATCAAAATTGCTTCGGGTTTTATCTTGAGTTCCAGCAAAATCAAATTTTCCACCAAAAACTTGCATTCCAAGTAATGCAAAAATGACAATGAAAAGAAACAACAGTAACAAGAGAGATGCAATGGATTGAATGGAATTCAGCAGAGATGCGACAAGATTTGACAGTGATCTCCAGTACCTAAAAACAACACACAATTACACATCAGTGATTTTATATATTAATTTTCAACATAAATAATGTTATTATGCTAGGAAAACACAAATAACATATTCCAAAATTTGAAAATTCTTTTTTTCATGCAGTGAAATAACATTAATTTTTAGAAAAATAAATTTTAAGAAGATAGGACCTGTTTTATATTCTTAAATGGGTTCACTCATACAGGTTGCTTACTGTAAACTCACTTGGTCACCTTGAACACTCGCAGCAGTCGAACACACCGTAACACTGACACTCCAAGAGGAGGCATAACTTTAGTGTGCGTCAAAACAATCTCACCAATACTTCCAATTACAACGAAGCAGTCAAAACGGTTGAAAAGAGAAACAAAATAACCCTGGAAATCAAGAAAATATGTAATAAAGTTGATCTTTAAGTAGGAGTTATCTCTTGTTCTTCACAAAATGTCAAATACGAGATAAGATTATCTAATGAAAGAAGACAAAATTAGGCATGAAATGTATACATAATAACTACAAATTTTTGTTGCATAGTGTAATCCTATAATTAAAGTTATATAACAACAAACCTCATTTTTATAATATGTGATTGGAATTATCTTCAGTCACCCTGGCATATTTGCACATATAAGGGTCATGGAATTCGGAAGATGATGGAGAGCAGATTATAAGGAAAGTATATAGTGGTTAGATTTAGGTGGCAAATAGTACTATTTCCTTGTGAAAGTAATTATTCTTTACAATTTAGGCTAGGAGGAAATAAGTTTATTATGTTAAGAAATACATACTTGTATGTATTTAGGCCTACAGATATGGTAATGTAGTATGTGAATGTATAGATTTAAGATAATGTATAAATGGAAATTTATTGGCTGTTAGCTTACAAGATAACGATCTTATTTTGTTCAATATGCAGCATTAAATTAATGAGAAATAGTATTAAACACATGAAATATAATTTTAATATTCCACTATTCTGTTTCTAGTGAAAACATACTTCTTTAAATGCTAAAAAAATATTTATTTTTTTAGTACAATTCATTTTTAATTCAGGTAAAACAATTAAAATTATATACCTACGAATTACATTGGACAGAACTGAAACTGTAAATTAGTTATTTTTTATCAATACAAAAGTTAGTTGAAAAACTTAATACTAGAATTAAACATATAGTTGCCACAAAAATAACTTTATTTATTTGTCCTAAAAGACTCACCTGAAATCCTAAACTGTACATTTTCACTAACATTTCCATGGAGAAAAGGGCTACAAAGAATAAATTAGTCCAGTCTGAAAAGAGAAAGTTCAATTTATTAATTTAATAATCTGTCCTCTGAATACCAAAATATTGCTAACGAAATAAAATTTCAAAATAAATGTATATATTATTTTTGTTTACCTTGAAAATCATCAAGCCACGGAGGTTGGTGATAATGTTCTGTGGCCAGAACTACTGTATTAAGGAACACAAGTACAATAATAAGCCAGTAAAACACTTGAGATTTTACTGCTTTCCTGCAGCCTCGTCTTAAACGTCTATTAACCCTGTAAATTTCAGTTTTCAAATAATCTTCACTGAACGTTTCTATAGAAATATTATATAAGAGAAGAAAAGGAGGAAGAAATGTAAGAAATAATTAAAGGATTTATGTGTAATAATATTAGAAGTGAACCTGTCAAATTCTTTCTTCTTTTTCCTCCACCATGATTCTTGTTCTACTTCTCCTTCCTCTCCTTCTGGGTTGTCTACTGCTCCTGCTTCATTTGCTTCTTTTGCTGAAATTAATGAAAATATCTATTATTGAACTACATACACACATATTTGAGTAGTCACACCTCACTCATCCTCAGCCTCTGGTTAATGGAGTTCATATGGAATTGAAAATTTATTCATTCCTTGTGGAATTTGTGATGGATAAAATGTTTTCCAGAATTCAAGAAGTGTATGAAATGGACAAATCTTTGTGGGAAAGTTGAAAACCAAACTAAATAATAATAATAATAATAATAATAATAATAACAACAATAACAACAATAACAACAATAACAACAATAATAACAATAATAACAATAATAACAATAAATTTATTATTATTATTATTATTATTATTATTATTATTATTATTATTATTATTATTATTATTATTATTATTATTTTGATATTTTTTTATTTTGTGAAGCCTACAATGAATTCTTATTTTGATTTAGATTATCTGGATGTAATATTTCAAATTAATGAATGCATTGAAGAAAACATTTATCTGGAGTACATTTTCAATACACTTGTCTGATTTCTATTTCACAGTAAGAATTAACAGATTTAACAACTTCTCAAAAGGCCTTCAGAATTGACACCTTAAGTTTTTTGCTGTCAGGGTAAACTTATTTAGGGGTGTAGGATTAAAAAGACTGCAAATGTCAAGTGTCAAAAGACTGGCAAATGTCAAGAGTGGTAACAATAGATAGAAGGTATGGTATCAACAGAAGGAGAAATACCAGAAAACTTCGAGATAGGATTCAGATTACATCAAGGTGAAGAACGATCATCTATACTATTCAATCTAGCAATGGAGCAAGTATTTGGAGGAATAAACACAAGATCAAAAGGAACAGTATATGACAGAATGGTAGAAGCATTAGCATAGTATGCAGATGTATAATGTTGGTGCAACCAGACATCTATTAGAAAGATTTCAAGAGTTGGAGGAAGGAACAGCAGTAATAGGGTTAGAGATTAACAAGAATAAGATTAATTTCATGATATACACCTGAAATAAAGATGAGAAAAATTTAGACAGCTTTCTACAAAGAAGTTTTGAAAGGGTTGGTTTATACATCTAGGTTCCATCATCACCAAAGAAAATAATATAACAGCACAAATTATGGCAAGGATACCAAAGAGAACAAATATTATTAGTACAATGCAACAAACAACTTTACAATGCAGCAAATATCGCAATAGATATAAAAATGAAGATATTAAGATGGATTTAGGTCTTTTGAGAGAAAGAATGCTGAAGAGGTAGTCAAGGATATTTAAATGAAAACCAGGTGGGAAATGAAGGAGGGTGGGAAGACCACA
Organism: Teleogryllus occipitalis; assembly: GCA_011170035.1. Classification (NCBI taxonomy): domain Eukaryota; kingdom Metazoa; phylum Arthropoda; class Insecta; order Orthoptera; family Gryllidae; genus Teleogryllus; species Teleogryllus occipitalis. The sequence goes on along the minus strand of BLKR01004825.1, from coordinate 54,669 downwards.
AGTGCAATGGCTGAATGATGTTGGCTTGAGAATCTAAGAGAAATGGGTGTAAGAAGATGAAGAGGAAGATTGATTGATTTTTTTTCGTGTTTCCGGGCGTCAACTGCTTCGGTCATTAGTCCCGTTAATGTAGTGCATGTTTTTTCGGGAGATGGCGGTGATCTTCCCCGCTGGATGGCGAGATCCGGCGCCGACCGTCGGCTAGTGGGGTTTCCCCTAACCAGGACTCTCCCACCAGCGGGGCACCGCCCCAGCCGGGACAAGCTCCCGACCGGTCTCCCGGAATATGTGGTAGTGTAGTGCATGTTAGTGTAAGTGTGTAAGGGAGAGGATAGGACAAGGAAGAGGAAGGACAGATCGCGCGCGGTCCGTGGCCCGTTTGTTAGGTACTGCTCCGGCATTCGCCTGGTGTTGATCGGAGAAACCACGGAAAACTACCGATCAGAGCAGCCGGCCGCTAGAATTCTCCTCCAGACAGCGACTGAATTCGACCTGGCTGAAAAGCTAGTGTCGAAAATCCTGCCGCCGTCAGGACTCGAACCTAGGACCTCCCGGTCAGAGGCGCTGCAGTGACATCAGTTGATGCACTGAGCTACCGCTACCAGCATGAAGAGGAAGAGTGGAGGACTAAACGGAATGGAAGATTGTGCTCTTGCAAAAACTGTGGTTCTTAATGGACTGTAGAAAGGCCCTAGATGGAAGAAGAATTAAAAGATATGTTAATAATTGATGGGATTTCATTTAAGTCAAATATAGTATATCAAAATTTAATTTTGCAGCTTTATCTTTACAATCTTGTTTTTATAGTCATAAATGTCATTATATGGAGTGTTTCTGTCTAATGTTCTTTTTATTTTTGTTTGTTAATTATTCGAACTTTATTTTTTATATATTTAAATTGTAGGAACTACATAAATTACAACCTGTTCTGGTTGGGGTTTAATTATTTAGAATTTTGAACAGGGAACAGTTTTCTGGCCTCTTTGTCAATATTTGTCCCATTTTAAATTATATTGTCCCTTCAGCAATTAATTTTTCCTTCATAAAATAAATGAATAAATTAAATATATATTTAAACTTGAAAATATTCTGAAATTCAGAAAATACAATATAATATTAATCACATATTAATGCTGTATTGTTACTTAGAGAACCATTACTTAGAGACAATTAACAACCAAACAAAACAGTCTTTCATATATCAAATTAAAATATTACAACACAAGAAAAAAATAATAAAAATAAACTTTCTACATTGTTCAACGATGTTTCATCTTAGAGAGTCTTCATCAGTTACATTTCCCAGAAGTGGTGATCCACTAAAAGTACAGAAAAATATTCAGATGACTAAGTCATTATTGTATTGTCGGTAATTTTATGAGGATATGGGTGGTTTGATCCATTCACTTAATTTTGTTCCTCTACTTGAATGTTTGGCCCACTTTTGGGATGGGAATTCAGCCTGGCTTCAATGGTTGCATGGGTGACAAGTTCTTATTGGAATTGTGAAGGACAGTTAATCAAATAACAAAAAAGTCCCTTTCCTTGAAATTGCTTTAAAAGTATGAATTCATTTTTTAACTTCCTGCTACGCTGTTGAATCGATGTTAGTGAAAGTATTTTTGTATCACGCAGAAAATTTGTATTTGATTTATTTTTCGCCAAAAAAGGTAAACGTTATGTGACGTATGAGGAAGTTTGTGTGGAAATTTTTCTGTCAACTCGCGTTAATGTACATCGTTTTAAGGAGGATCCTAATTGAGTTAGATTGCTTGTTAAAAGCGGTTGTGCATAACGTTTTCCTTCATCCCGAATTTACTTTTCGATATCAGACACTTCTCGTATTTCCCGTGTTTTGGCGCGCTGTTTGAACTGACGCAACAGACTGACAAGATGCGTAAGGGCACTGTTGTTGGGAAGCACTTACGAGGAGATTTAACTGTGGGCTCAGCATCAGGAGCAGTAATATGTTTTTTCAGTACACGAGTATAAAGTGTGTCTTGTTTTATTAAATACGTAAATTTTGTTAAATATGTGTAAAAATGTGGTTTTAGGAGAGTGATGTACAGAAAGGTGTGGTAACCAGTGGCGGCTTGTAGGGCAGTGCCAGTGTGCCATGGCACCACCAACAAAAAGGAAAGAAAAGAAAGTTTTTACCACAATTGTGTATAAAATATTGTTTCTTCAAAATAGTTTTCTTTATAATAATTCATTTGAACGAGCACTTCGTCCTTCGATACTTTCTTCAAACGCACAGGGCGCAGTGCTATCTGTCGGCCTCCTTCTAAACCTCTGAGCCACCTAGGAACTGGCGCCGGGTACGTCCATTTAACGCTGCGTGAACTCAGTGTAGGTTAGTATGAGTCTCTTATGGACGGCATGGTGCCGCAAGCTAAGTGGCACAGAAGTTCACGTTCTCCTCACTAGAGAGTGCTCTAATGACACTATCTTCATCGCGCAGACTATCTCTCGCTCAGGATGACCCCGGTGCCCTGGTATTTCGTACGTCTTGTCGTGTTGTTCGCACATGGAAAGGCGGTGTATACCGTGGGCGTAAGGCTTCCTCTCTTCTTCCCGTACCCATCTTCAGCGACCTTAGAAAGCTGTGACCTCTTGAGATTTCTGTGGGCACTCAGGCCTTCAGTCTGAGTATTTTATTTCATCATATTATTTTTAGTTTGTTTTCAGTTTAATCTTTATTCTAATTTAATAAACATGGTCACTGCAAAATTAAATTTTGTGCTCACGAATATTATTTTAAAGATTACTACATCAGTTTTAAAACATCACAACAATGTTTAAAAACATTGATGGTTTTTGACCGATGTTTTATTAACATCGATGTTACAATTTTGAAAATCGATGTTTGTTACCGATGTCGCATCACTAACTGGCACCACCAATAGATTTCCGTACCGGCCGCCATTGGTGGTAACACATCGTTTTACGAATTATAGTATAAGTTTGGATGAAATTCAGAAGACCAATAAAACAAATCAAGACAGGATATTTTGAAGTAAGAGAAATGAGTACGGTTTTTTTTTATTTGGACTTACAATATTCCCGTAAGTATTAAAAGTACTCCTGGGGTTTGGGATTGGCTTTGTGATAATGCAGCCGGTTTCGGTCCCTAGTTCACTTTCACATTGGAGCGTGATTTTTAAGGACTTACATTTAGTTTCTTGGTTTCTCATATCCTCTCCCTCTGGTTCAATATCTTCCGCTTGTGTAATCCAATCTAGATATCCTCTGAGATCTTCCTCAATTTGTTGTTTTTCTCTTAGCTTGTGGAAGTCTCCTCGGGCTTTGGCTTTCTCTCTCTCTTTGGAAAACTCTCTGGAACATGAAAATAATGATATATTGGCCAATTCATTATTAAAAAACTTACATTTTGGAGTGTAAATGGTTTAACATACCCGCTGAGGACACCGAGAATTAGGTTCATGACAAAAAACGCTCCAAGAATAACCATTGAAATAAAATATATCCATTGCCAACTATTACCCATTGCATCTTCAATCTGTGAACATAGATGGTGGTTATTATTATTATTATTATTATTATTATTATTATTATTATTATTATTATTATTATTATTATTATTATTATTATTATTATTATAAGATTTTGTGATTATTTATCAATGTTAAAATAGATGAACTAATTTGGAATCTGTTGTTTTTTTTACACAGAATGCCTTAGATTAAATGCTAGAAAATTCTAGAGTATCAAAGGGATCAAAGGTAATCACATATAAATAAAAAATAAACATATAATAAACATATGGTGCGAAATTTCATACAAATGTCACATTTGGGTCTGATTGTTAGGCAACTTCTCATGTACAGGTGTTCGGCAGATACACGGAATTTTTTTGATTGTGTCAGAACGTGACCCGTCTATCAGCCGCATGAGGGGCAAGTATCACATTTGCAACATCGTTTAAAAGAAAGGGTACCTCCGGATAAGATGGTAAAAAGTTCCCCTAAACCCGACATGTCAAGGTCGCGAGCACGGAACAAGCTTTCTAGAGCTCGCGGGCACTGCGTCCAGAGAAACTGGCGCGAATGGCGGAGTGGCTGTACGTCATTCATACCTGGCCAATGACAGTCGGGAGAAGTTGTACTTGACAGTTAATGTCACAAATTTAGCTACAATAATTAGTATTTTCTCTTTAAGGCAAAGAAAGGATCCATTAAAATGAAATAATTCATCTGTCCTATTTCAAATTTTCCATTGAGAGTAAAAATTAAAAACTTAGAATCAAAAGTATCTTGATTTGGTAATCCTATTTACTTAAGAGTGATATACAATCATGAATTTTCTGACTTCAAATTAGGTTTAACAGACAAATATTCTTGTCTGTTAAGAGCGCTGTCCGTCCGTAAGGTTTGATTGATTGCTTTTTTCGTGTTTCCGGGCGCTTCCACTACTTTGGTCATTAGTCCCGTTAGTGTAGTGCATGTTTTTTCGCGGGAGTTGGCGGTGATCTTCCCCCGCTGGATGGCGAGATCCTGCGCCGACCTACCGTCGTCTAGTGGGGTTTCCCCCTAACCAGGACTCTCCCACCACCGGGGCACCGCCCCAGCCGGGACAAGCTCTAAGCCCCCGACTGATCTCCCGGAATATGTGGTAGTGTAGTGAATGTTAGTGTAAGTGTGTGTGTAAAGGGGAGAGGGTAGGACAAAAAATGGGAAGGACAGATCGCGCGCGGTCCGTGGCCCGTTTGGTAGGGTACTGCTCCGGCATTCGCCTGGTGTTGATCGGAGAAACCACGGAACACTACCGATCAGAGCAGCCGGCCGCAAGAATTCTCCTCCAGACAGCGACTGAATTCGACCTAGCTGAAAAGCTAGTGTCGAAAATCCTGCCGCCGTCCGTAAAGGAGAATTATTGACTTATAGAGACTTATTAATTTATTTCACATTATTGCTAAATACAATAAATAACTGAATGATTGAATGGTGAATTCTTTCCTTGTTATCGTTTTGTTTTGTATTATTCAAACATATCCCGGTCACTTAGCAAAGATGTTTATATTAGGGAGAATTGAGTAAGAAAGTAAACATCAAATAGTAATAAGTAGTGAAGAATATAAACATAATACAATTCTTGCTTGATAGAAAAAGTTTGGCAAACATTTTCGTATGACGCCACTATTCCCCGCCGCGCATCGCTTCAAGTTGCATATGTACACCCCTTGCTGGATTTGAAGGGGAAGTTAGTTCGGAGACAGGGGGAGTTGCCCGTGCCCTTAGAAGTGTCGGGCTCCCCAGGCAGGCAAGTAGCTCGTGCGGGCGCAGATTGGCGTGCCTGCTTTAAACCAAATGACACGTGAGAAGTAACACTATAACTCTAACAGAAAAACAATATTTTTGAAAGGTTTTTTAGTCTCTGTGCCACCACCCACACCCTTCTACAGCCAAAAATGTATTTTTATTATATTTTTTCTTAACACTATTTTATCTTATTGAAAAATATGAAAAATAATAATATAATTTGTCCTACAAGACCAAAACAAGTTTTGGTCTTTTCTCAGCGCCAGAAGCAAACGCCAAAAAAAGAAAACAAAAAATAATTTTTACTGTATCTTAGAACCCTGGAACAGGCTCGAAAAATCTCAAAAGTTCCTTTCAAAACAAAATGTACTTTCTTCAGATTTTTTCGACTGCTGGTCTGGAGTTAAAAAAATAAAAAAAACATTTTTACCATTTTCTACATTTAAATCATGTTGGCTTTAAATACAGTAAACCATCATTAACAGGAATTCCAAAGTACCGAAATAATCGGAGTTCGTGTTATAAAAATTCGTGTTATCCTAATATTATAAGTGCCCGTATTAACATAATCCCTTGCCTTGCCGTTTTGTTCGTGTTATCGCGAAATTCGTGTTAAGCGAGTTCGTGGTAACGAGTGGTACTGTATACTTTGAAAACGACTGCAATAGTTCTGTGAATTTATTTTAGTGTTTATTATACATTTATATACATTATTGTAGTATCAGTGGTGGCTCGTGGGTATTCGCATGTGCACACCCAAATTAATTCGGTGCCATTTCTCTTAAACATCTCTTAACAAGAGGGGAATACAAGTCCTCTCAGAGCATTTACGAAACATGTTATTTCAAAACACGCGCCATTCGGAAGCTGCGATTGCCTGTCCGTCCGCCTTTCTTTCGTGAAAGCCTGCGGGAGCACACTCGGGAAAATGCGACCGAGGAAACGGCGTCCTAGGCTGCCGCGGGGCTGCAGGGGAAGGAGGGGGAACAACGGTCGCTTATGGAGGACTGGAGCAATCCCCGCGCGGTGCTCCTTCTACGGCGCAGGCGCAGTGGCGATCTCGGGAAAAGCCTTGACGTATCTCGAAGATATAACACTCGAGTAGCACAAGTTTTTAACAGAAGTAAGTATGACATTGAACGAAGAAAGTGTGAGATATCTCTCCACTTAAATGAGCTTTCGCACTAGCGCACGAAACGCGAACGCATTGCTGTGCAGTGTTGCATTCATAAAAATGTTAATTGTATATAATATGTGTATTCTCTTGTGTTTTAAAGTGAGTTGCAATTACAGAACCATTCCGAAGTATTCAAACCCCTAGTGTATTTTGTAAACGTAAGTATTAGGCTACGTTTCAATGTGTTTTGAGAAACCGAAATCAGAGTTCTTTTTCCGTCAAAGGTGTTTGTGCAACTAACAATGAATAGCGTTGAAAATATGAAACGTAAGAAATCAATGATTTCAATGAAAAAGCCACAGAAAAAAATTGCTGAAAAGAAACAATGGAATGGAATTGTTCGGCATGCTATCAGACGTCGTAAGATGATTTGTGTTTAATTGTCATTATTAATGTTAATGTGTGTCAATGCATGCATGTATTGTATATATATATATATATGTGTGTGTGTGTGTGTGTGTGTGTGTGTGTGTGAGTGAGAGAGAGAGAGAGAGAGAGAGAGAGAGAGAGAGAGAGAGAGAGAGAGAGAGAGGGAAACAGAAGAAAAACGTTGCACACCCTAACGGCATGACCACGAGCCGCCACTGTGTAGCACCCATTAACACTTTGACGGAAATGTAATAACAAATTATTACGTTTTTAAAGCTTTCTAATCCTTTGTAAAAGTATATCATACGCTAAGGAAAGACGATAGTTTTTGGCAGTATATGAGAAAACAATTCGGTCACAGGCGAAGGGAAAGTGGGGGGACATGTGGGAAAATGAAGGGGAACAGGTTAAACACGGATTTACAAGAACTGTTTTACTGTGTGTAACAACACCGGCCCAGGCATGAACATTTTTTAAAACTTCCTCTCAGAAAACTTGTGAATGATTTTCTGATTTTTTCAATTGCTAGACCATAGTTAAAAACAAACTATGACATTGCTAGTTAATTACTTGGCTGTCCGGTAGACGCCGCGCCCTAGGCACCTGCGATCTTCCTCTAGGAGAAGGCTGAAACGTTGGCACCTACGCCTAGGACGCTGCGTCTCCCGGGCAGCCAGGTAGTTACTGACTACCGCACTACACGTGCGAAAACTCTGCGCTTTATAAATAATAATAATTATTATTATATTAAAACTGAAAATTCATTTCAAGTAGCACCCAACTGCGAACGCCCAACCCCCGAAATATGCAATATAGGCCCGATAGTGTGCCAAAGAAACTATCCAATATTTCTGAGTTGAGATTAAAATGCACAGAAAATGAAATAGCCCCTTTCATTTTGTCGTGAAAGATAATTTCGGTACTTTCCTTCAATTTAGTTTTACATTGATTACTAGTTCTGGTCATTTCTTACACCAATGCTATGGAGTGGGGGCACCCAAAAGAACAAAATCTGCAAAATTGTAAAACAACGATCAAAAAGGTCGTATGTTGTAGAATACTGCCTAAGAATATAATCCGGGTCCCACCTGCCCCCTTCATTTTCCCACTGTTCCCATCTATCCTTCACCTGCACCCGAACTATCCCTTATCATTTTCCCATTTGTCATCTACCCGTCCTCCAAACTAAGTCATCTATCAGAATTTACCTGTCCTCAAAAAAGTCGTGTTCCCATGCAACACGCAAACCTGGTTTAAAAGGCCTAGGACGCAGAGCTTTCCAGTTATTACTTGCAATACTTTTTAAACATTTCTTTTGTCATAACCTGCAAACTTCTATATTTTTCTTCTGAAATCTGTACAATGTAGGAATTCACAAGTATCACTCTTACAAGATTTTGTGTCGATGGTTGCTTATAAACTGGCAAAAACTATAATCTTTCTTGCGCGTATGATATACAAAGGATTAGAAAGCTTTGAAATACTCCTATGATAATTTGTAACAACATTTCAAAGTCATAATATTACTTGGTGCTACAATAGTGTAGACATGTATAATAAGCACTAAAATAAATACACAAAGATCTTGGAGTCATTTTCAAAGTGTATTTAAAGTTAAGGTGATTTAAAGGTGGGAAAATGGTAAAAATGTTTTTTTAACTGCAGCCCAGCAGTCCACAAATTCTGAAAAAAAGCACAACAATTTGTGGTTTGAGAAGAGCTTTTGAGATTTTTTGGAGCCTGTTCCAGGGTTCTAAGACACAGTAAACATTATTTTTTGTTATTTTTTCAAAATTAGTTTTTTTGCGTTTTTATTTAGTGTCAGTTAAAATAGTGTTAAGATGATGAAAGAAATTAAAATATAAAACAACCTGTTTTTGGCTGAAGAGTGGTGTGGGTGGTTGGACGGAGCCTAAGAAACCTTTAAAAAATATTATTTTTATGTTAGAGTTATAGTATTTATAAGTCATTTGGCGCAGGGGAACTTTTTATCATCTTACATGGGGGTACCCTTTGCCACCGCATATTCGTAGGCAAAAAGTGCTTATCTTAGATCCCTCTACATACCCTGGAATATTGAAACAGATATTTTGAGACATCCTCTAATTAAAATCATTGTCTTCCATATTTTGTTGGTTACGTACATCATACAGAACATCAGTCCATCCTTCCAGTGTGACACACTGGAACACCGTGAGCATAGCAAGGCCAAAATTATCGAAGTTGGTGATTCCATGATTAGGGCCGTCCCAACTGAATTCTTTACAAACCATTGGTGGTACGAGTGTACTACACTGGAAGCCACTCTCACCAGCCTTGCCGCATGGATGTGGATCATCCATCATTTTGTCTGTAATCATAAAATGTTTTAAAATACTTTTTATTCATATAAAATAGATATCTAGCAATGCTACACAATACATGACGGATTATCAAAACATACAATACGAACAAAAGATACAATATGACAACCTCATTTGGGAGGACAGACCTCCATTATTACGAATCGTTCTTTCGTTCTCCGTTTATAAATAATAAAATCGTTGTTCATAGAAATGAAAAGCATATTTTTCAATAATGCCCCCGAGTCTAACAATTTTATAATGTCTAATATTACATATATATTTAACATTTTCAATATTAAATGTTAAGAGAAACATCTTTGTTAAAGTTTTTTATTTAAAAAGCAACAAAAACAATAATTATTCAGTCAAGATAGTTTGAGAATCGAACATTTGGCGCCTTTTTTAATCTACTCAAAAAATTGCGTCTGTAAGATATTATGTATTAATACAAGAGTGTGATATTACGATACGAGCGAGTATCGTAAACTTCACACGAGTGTATTAATATCCATTACATCGAGTTTCATACGGTACTTTTTCTACGACTTTTATATGTTAAACTTTTACATTGAATCATTTCGTGGCAATTGACATGTAGGATTAAGCCAAGGCCACCTAACCCTACCCTCGCGTGCTGCCGCAGGTGGCTGTGGTTACCAGTCCGCCTGCGAGGGAGTTCTACGCTAGTCAAAGAGGATCAAAATGAAATTAAGATCCAATTTATTTAAATAATATTCCACGAAAAAATACTACTAATAAAAGAAATTAATACTGACAAGCATTATATAAAATGAATTGCAATTTTAATGTACACAATCAAACGAAACATTAACTACAACGATTCTAAATGATTAATTAACATTACTTGGTTTGTAAACTTCTCTGTGATTAGTCAAGAACCTGTATTATAATGAAATCTGTATCGTAATGAGTATCAGTATGCAACGAGTTGCAACCAACAAATGCCAGCATTATACAATGGGAGTAGAAAATTTTTATTGCACAATAGAGACATTCTAAGTTAGCAGTAGTTTATGTCAATTTCCAAGCGCAGCTGCTTTACATAGCTTATAAAACATTTTTTAGATATTTTTTTCTTAGAAGTTTGACAATCTTGGTAGACTTTCTCATAAATAGAGATTATTCACTCAATTCCATTGCCCAATGTTGGAAGGAAATAAAGATTGCAAGAAATAAAATAATTGTCTAGCTTTTGGTTTTGGTTTTTCCCTTTCATTTATATATTTTTTAAAAATTCGTTGCACCTCTGCATTGCGTCGGCATTAGCAGCTAGTGTTGTTCACAGACGGACGGGGGCGGGGGAACGAGGGAGGGGCAGGCGGGCAGGCGGGCAGGCGGGCAGGCGGGCAGGCGGGCAGGCGGGCAGGCGGGCAGGCGGGCAGGCGGGCGGGCGGGCAGGCAGGCGGGCAGGCGGACGGACGGGCAGGCGGGCGGGCGGACGGACGGGCGAGCAGGCGGACGGGCCGGGCAGGCGGGCGGACGGACGGGCAGGCGGGCGGACCCGGACGGGCAGGCGGGCGGACGGACGGGCAGGCGGGCGGACGGACGGGCGGGCGGGCGGACGGACGGGCAGGCGCGAATAACGGCAGTGCGCGACGTGGACGGCGGGCGACGGACGGGCGCGGCGGGCGGACGGACGGGCAGGCGGGCGACGGGCAGGCGGGGCGGGCGACACGGACGGACGGGCAGGCGGGCGGACGGACGGACGGGCAGGCGGGCGGGCGGACGGACGGGACGGACGCGCAGGCGGCGGACGGACGGAGTGGGCAGGCGGGCGGACGGACGGGTGTGCGCGGACGGACGGCATGGGCGGACGGAGGGGCGGTATGGACGACTGGGCAGGCGGGCGGAATGGATGGCAGGTGGGGCGGACGGACGGGCAGTGCGGGCGGACGGACGTGCAGGGCGGACGGACGGGCGGGCGGACGGACGGGCGGCGGGCGGACGGACGGGCAGGCGGCGACGGGCAGGCGGGCGGGCGGACGGACGGACGGGCAGGCGGGCGGACGGACGGACGGGCAGGCGGGCGGACGGACGGACGGGCAGGCGGGCGGACGGACGGACGGACGGGCAGGCGGGCGGACGGACGGACGGGCAGGCGGGCGGACGGACGGACGGGCAGGCGGGCGGACGACGGCAGGCAGGCGGGCGGACGGACGGGCAGGCGGGCGGACGGACGGGCAGGCGGGCGGACGGACTGGCAGGCGGGCGGACGGACAGACAGGCGGGCGGACGGACAGACGGGCGGGCGGGCGGACAGACAGACGGGCGGACGGGCGGACGGACAGACGGGCGGGCGGGCGGACGGACGGACGGCAGGCGGGCGGACGGACGGACGGGCAGGCGGGCGGACGGACGACGAGGGCGGCGGGCGGGCGGACAGACGACGGACGACGACGGCGGACGGACAGACGGGCGGACGGGGCGGACAGGACACAGACAGACGGGCGGACGGACAGACGACGGCGGACAGACAGACGGACAGACAGACGGGCGGACAGGACAGACAGACGGGCGGACGGACACGACGACGGCGGACAGACAGACGGGCGGACAGACAGACGTACAGACAGACAGACAGACAGACAGACAGACAGACAGACAGACGGACGGGACAGACAGACAGACAGACAGACAGACAGACGGGGGCGGGGGGGCGGCGGGGGCGGGCGGGCGGGCGGGCGGGGGGGGGCGGGCGGGCGGGCGGGCGGGCGGGCGGGTGGGCGGGCGTACAGACAGACGGGCGGGCGGAAAGATAGACGGGCGGGAGGACAGACAGACGACGACGGACGGACGGACGGACGGACGGACGGACGGACGGACGGACGGACGGACGGACGGACGGACGGACGGGCGGGCGGGCGGCGGGCGGGCGGGTGGGCGGGCGGGCGGGGCGGGCGGGCGGGCGGGCGGGCGGGCGGGCGGGCGGGCGGGCGTTTTGACGTCATTCGATTTTTTGATATCAAGAATCCACAAAACAAGTATTCTGGGTACACCACGTGTTAGAGGATTTTTTTCTAAATTTAGCAACTGGATTTATCCACTTTTTCGTTACTAGGGCCCTGTAATAACTTTTTCGGCCGATAATTCGCGTGTTTTTTGCGCAGCATTACATAACTTTCTGTCTACTCTGTAGCGGGAAAGTAGATACGGGAAAAGATTCATTATATCACCTGCTAGAATATATCACCTACTATTGTACCAAAGTCACACACCAGGAAAAAATAAGTTTTATGATTAAAATATATTTATTGTATTACCTGTTGTGTTATCATAACATGTGTTGTGCAATTTTCCTGAGAATAATTCCAGACCTATGATTGCATAAATAATGATAACAAACAGAACCAGGAGAGCTATGTGTAATAAAGGCACCATGGCACGGAGGATTGAGTTCAAAACGACCTGTAGACCTGGAAACAAAAAAATGTGATTAGATAAGAGAACTATAGAAATCAATACATAACGTGAAATGGAACATTTGAATGTAAGAACTCATTGAAAGCAATAGATATTGCACATAAAGTCGATACACAAGAAAAGTGAAAAAACAGAACAATCGTAATTGTCTAGTTAAGCAACGAATTATAGTAAGTCTATTTTATCTAGTAAATATTCATAAAAATAGTTTACAAGTCAGCGCATATTTAGAGTAAAATAGCTTTTGGCTGTGAAATGAATGGCTCGGGTCGAAATAAAATTGTCGTCCTGCAAAATGACATTTTTAAAAACTGTGTCACTTTTCTTTTGCATCACTGATAAGTACAGGATACTTATAAAAGTAGTCAAATCCCCATAATTACATTCTACATCTGTGTCTGATGTTTTCTTCAGTAATTGAATAGGTCGTTTATAGTCTAAATCTTTTGGTGGATCCCAGAAATTTAAGAATATTTTTTTCTATACTTTTCAAAACCGACTGATCAATTTATTATAAAATGATATGTTTTTAAAGAAGCAAAATTGTTCAAATGTATGAAAACGAGCGACGGTAGGTGCGAGTTTTCATATTTGTAGAAATCCAATAAAGTAACACTATAGACGAGTTGCATACGCTATTTCGTTGTATAAGAACATTATAAAATTATTAGAAGGGACAAATGATTATTAAAACTAGAATTTTAGTAGCGTGGTATGTTAGATTCACGCTACTAAAATTCATTTTCACACGCAACTATTGAGAATTTGATTATCGTTTATTGTTCATATGATTGAGCGTAAGAAAATCGATTCATTATCCAAGGAACTTCTCTATTCATCACGGAGATCGGCGTTCATCTAGTGAACTCATCGAGGAGTCAGTGGGAACTTAAATTCAAATCGTCAGGTGAATTGCATTTGCTGGTGAGACACCGGACACAGGGGAACCTTCGAAACTCTCGTCAAATGAAACAATTGCTAGAAGTCCTGGATTCTTCTTCACGAATGTTTTCAATTGTAAATTTTTATTTTCAATATTAATGAGTGTTTTTGAGCAATGTTTCGTTAAATTTCTGTCAATCCCTCTATTGTATTGTTACTTTAAATTGTAGATAATTCTTGTTTTTGTGTTATGAGTAAATAAATACGACATACTCCCAACAATTGTTTGATGACGTGTTATTTGTTTGAACTAGTTTCATAATCTTCCAGTTTCTTTACGTCTTTCGGCGTTATAACAGCTTGTTTACAATTTTGCTAATTTCTAAACGCAACCCGCAAGACAGACACTAACTGCCTTAGTATAATATTTTTACAAGTAGTCAGACTATAAGAAATATCAGTAGCCTTAATTGATGGGCATTTGAGGGCCAGAAAAGACACTTAAAAATGTTGCGTTTTTGCAACACTTGTCTTTAACCCTTCTTGGACATTGAGTAATATGTAGTAATTCTCCATTACCTTTTTGTCTTTTTCTCCACCAGGGGCTAAGCGGCGTTAGTAACCGGGGTTCTCAGACGGCCATCCGTGCGAGAATCCATGGTGTCTCAAATTGCTTAACTTCCGTGACTTCACGGAGAGCAGTTAAGTAATTCGACTAACGACGCCTACTAATGGACGTAAAGGTTAATGAACCGTAAGACTATTATGCAATTGGGGTCGCTACTTTTGGCGGTATCCTGTATGCTATGTGTTATTGTTTGCACATTGTGATATTTTATATAATTTAGTGTTATTTATGTATTAATAGAACTATCGTACTTGGTACTCCCGATACCAAGCGAAGAGGCCTTAACACTCGGAATGCACGTAATGCTTTCACATCGAAGCCATCTTTCATTAAATTGGACAGTGCTGTGCTTATTATTCTGGAACAAAAAGAAAACAAAACAACATTAATTTTGCTTCTTGCTGTTCACGTTTATAGGACTCAAGCAAGTAAAGGCAAGAGAAAACTAACGCAAGTGAGGGAAGAACAGAAAGGAAAGATGGTACAAAATTTGATGATAAATTGTAGCGCGGTTCGCAAAATGGAAAGGGAGAACAAAAATAGATGAGAAAACAACTGGGATAGACAGTAAAATGAGGGGGAAAGTATTTAGGTGTTTTGAATTAATAAACTTATGTTTGTAGTAGTGGAATATGTCATTCATATAATAAATATGAATTGTTATTAATATATAATTTGCTGTTTTAACGATTTAATAATTTTTATTTTCTGTGGTATATATCTCCTAATTTTTTTTGCAGAGTGTGCAATATGCAGAGTTGCAATTTTTTTGCTTAGTGTGTAATTTTATCGTTTTCCGATAGCGCATGGAAACACACAGAATTTAATCTTCACTCTTACTTCGCTTTTACTTATCTCAATCACACACATTTTCAATTTTTGCTCCCTTTAAAAATCCTAGAAGTATGCACTTTTTTGATTTTGTGTTTTGTGTCAACACAATTAATTATTCAGTGTTAGTTTCCTTCAGCCATGGGAGGTGAAAAAAAGTGGGCGGAAAATGGTTCAAGGATTGTCCCAGAAGAAATTTACATTTTACTATTTGGCAATTTTCAAACATCTCTTACAGGTATGCTAGGAAATATTTCCGCCTACCTTGAAACATTTAATTAATTTTTTTTGCAGTTGCCCTATACAATCCGATAAACCCTGGATGTGACCTATTTGATTAGAATAAATACTACATTTTGGTTTCTAAATATTTTTTAAATTAAACTTTCTAGGGATTTTTTTCTCTATTTTCATTTTATTTTCAGTGTACAGTTAAACTAACAGTTAGAGGTTTCTTAAACGCATCACGAATTACAGAAATTTAAAATTAAATTGAAGACAATACTTTTTTAAAGGTAAATATAGAAATCGTTAATAATTTTTAGGATATCACATTTATATCTTTAGACAATAGTCGATCGGTCTTTTATTGGTGCGTTTTAAAACATTTCTTTTTCGAATGTCATAAGAAACATGCATATTATGGTATGGAACAAGTGCGAAATATTTTATAAAACAAAAGACTGAATTGTATTTTTCATAATGTATCATGTTGGGGCTACAATATCTAAAAATGAAGGAAATTAGTTATCAATTTATTTTGAAATTGTGAAAAATTTCTTACCTTAATCCTATTTACTTACCCTATAACTACAATAGTAAAATCTAGCAAATTCCATCCGTTGCGGAGATATGCCCCAGGATGTAATACCAAACCATACGCTACAATTTTCATAGCACACTCAATCGTAAAGATTGCTAAAAACACATTCTCAATTTTTTCCTAAAACAAAGAAAGTGGCATTAGAACAATAAATAATGAAATTTTTAGTGTATAAATGTAATTGTATTAGTAATGCACTATGTGATTATTTTTAATAATTTGTTTTTATTTAGTCTTTTTTCAGTTTTATTAAGTTTTGTTAATTCCATCTCTCTTTTTTCTGTTTCTAAATTTGGATCATTTTGGGCCGCCACCGTTTGTCAAATGTCCCTTAATTTTTACCGTATATGAAGTATGTATACAGTTGAAATAGCTTTTGTTCTTGAAGTTTTCAATTATATCAAAATTAGCATGAGTGCATAAAAAAATAATGACAAATCCACGAGCCATAAAGTGATAAGTACTTTCAGAGAAGTACCGTGTATTCGAATGCAATGTTTGTGTGAAAAAGTAATAAATCTTTGGTTGTCATTATATTTAATGATTAATAATTTATAATTAATCTAATATTCTTTTAATGCAAATATCAAGTTAGTGAACGTTGAAGGGAGGCAAAGAAATCTAGCAATTTAGCGATAAAACCATACAAATCATTCGTAACAATGCACTTCTAGGGGACAAGTTACAGTGGCGGGATTTCAGATTTCCTATTGCAAGAAGGAATTCCTTAGCAATTTGAATATAAAATTAATATAGAGTCAACTTAAATATTTTCTTAGTTTTACCATCATTGGGGGGCAAAATGCCTACTCCCAAATTCGCCATTGCAAGTTGACACAAAGGAATTTTTCAAATGTAATTAATTCATATTTTATGAGTGTATTAGTTATTAATAAATATTGCAAACAACAATTCAAAATAATAATGATATTCAGTTTATCTGGAAATGAAATTTTACTTCACCCCCACTAATTTCAACAATATCTTACCTTATTTCAAACTTACCAGGTATAGATTGGTTGTATTGGAATCGCTGTTGGGGTAAGGAGTATACACAGCCAAGGCAACACAATTTGCAAAGATGGTCAGCAGAATCAGGTACTCGAAAGGTCTGTACGCTGAATTAAGGAAATCATCTTTAAAGGAACAAACAACAGAAGACAAAAGACGTAAAACAAAACTCTGTGTGTTTTTAGATTTTAAAACAACAGAATCCAACAAACTCTAAACCTTTCAACAAATATTCATAATTTATTTTTCGCATTCACAGATTTATATCAATCGCGATATTCTTATTCTGGATTTAAGTATTGTATTTAATGTGTAACGTTTTTCGCACAAATTATCTAATACACTAATTTTTAGCTTCAAGACGTGATTCCCGTGGTTAAATAGGTAACATAATAGGTAAAATAAAATAGTATACTTCCAGGACCGTGATCTGAAATCATGAGAGATACAATTTTGTACTTACAATTACGAATTGGATGTCTTCTTCCATTTTTACTATCTTCTTTTTATTATTAATTTCTTCGTCTTGTTGATCTTTTCTCATTATCATTTATATAGAAAATAGAGTATCTTATAAATATCCTATTTCCTGTTATTAATTCATGTTTGAGATATCGTTTTGACAAACTCGAATACAGCTGACCAAAAAAGATCCAGAAAACCAGGTCCTTCCATTTATCGGAAAGATAAAAATGTTTTAAAACAAAAAGAGGTTTTTAGGATACGCAAATTATGTCATGAGCAGCGAGATTCGCGAGAAAAATTTAACGAAATTAAACGAATGGACAGCACAATTAGCAATTTTTGGACGTGATATGTAATACCCAAATAGAATTGTCCCATAGTAAAGACCTTTAAGACGCATACAAATTCAACGATTGGATTTTTCAATGCACACATTAGTTCTTCATATAAATCTTTAAATAAAATTCAACACATCAATCATAAAATTGAAAATAATGTACTACTCCCAAAGGGTTCCCCCGGACAAGATGGTGAAAAGTTCCCAAAAAGCAAATGACATGTGAGTAGTTACAAACCTCTCTAAGCCGGAATCGTTTGGTCCAACATTTTCTTACATCTTGTACAGGTTTCCAGCTTATTCAGGTTTGCAGTAAAAGCTGACAATTCAGAAAATACAGTCGTTCAAAGATAGAATAGGTTGTATGAATAGTTTATCGCTCCAAAAAACTAAATTTCAAAGAAACGATGATGTCCCGGGACAGACAAAGAAAACTATAGACAAACACAACACGAAGTCTTATGAAACGCAGACGTCATGAAAAGTAAAAAAATATTATTGTTTTCCTATTTTAGGAAGAGATGAGTGATTCAGGCTTTGAATATTCGCCTAGATCCTCGTGAATATTGTGGCAACCACCTATAAAATTCTTTTAAGAATGATTAACAATGATTTAAGAATCTTTGTTTTTAAATCGTCGAATTCTGTAGCTCTTTTGAGGGGAATTCTAGCGGCCGGCTGCTCTGGTCGGTAGTTTTCCAACGTTTCTACGATCAACACCAGGCGAATACCGGAGCAGTACCCTAACTCCCGGCCACGGACCGCTCGCAATCTCTCCTTCCTCTTCCTTGATCAATCCTCACTCCTTAATTACACTGTTTCACTAACATACACTAAACTATCACTACACTATCAAAAATACACTAACATACACTAAACTATCAAAAATAAAAAATTATTTATTCATCTAGAAAAAGAGTTTTTGATATTTTTTTAGCTCGAAATTCAATGGCAAATTTTTTAATAAAAGATAAAAAAATAATTTTTACTGCGTTTTGGAGCCGTTTAAACAAGCTCAAAACGTTGTCTCAAAATATACATTGTTGTGAACTTTTTCAGAAATTTTCGACCTCTTGGTGGTGGTTAAAAAATAAAAAAAACATTTTTGCCATTTACCCGCCTTTAAATCACCTTGACTTTCACTTTGAAAATGACGGGAACAATTCTGTGGATTTATTTTAGTGTTTATTATACATTTGTATATATTGATGTGGCATCCAGTATTCTTTTGACCTTGGAATGAAGTTACAAATTATAATATTTTTGAAGCTTTGTAACCCGTTGGACGGGGGCTAAGAAACCTTTCAAAAATCTTATTTGTATGTTTGAGTTATAGTGTAACTACTCATATGTGATTTGGGTTTAGGGAACTATTTAACATTATCCGGGGGACCTATTTACCCTTCGGTCACTAAATACTTCAATTAAGATAAGAAAGATAAATAGTTTAGAAGAAGTTCTTCTTTTAGCAACATGCATAGCTAGATTGGTAAGTGATTGCTCAAATGAATAAGATTGCCCCAAACTCTAAAACTCGGAATTCGAATGTTCATGATATCCGTATGAGAATATCTTTACTATCAGAATATCTTTACTATCAGACGTACTAGATTTATTTACGTCACAGACGCAATTAAGATTATAATATTAAGAAATTTGATATACAACTATTCATTAAAACTCGAAAGTATATCACCTCATTAGAATAACAAATATTTAGTCTTATATGATGACCAACAAAAAATGAATATATTTGTTATTTTCAAATAACCGGTCCTTCAACCTGCATGGCCTCAGGGCCTCGGCTTTGAGAGGCATCCTCCCCCCCCCACTCTGGTGAATGACAAAAGGACCTTGCGCACAGTGCGTGGCGTATTCAGTTCGACATCAACTTGGAGAGTTGGTAAGTTTGGAGGTGGTGAAGGAGCTCGTGTGGAACTGCTTCACCAGCTTGAATTGGGCAGCTGAAAAATGGGTAGCTGCCAATGAGCAGATGTTCTTACCCAGCATTGCGCTGTTGCGTACCGAGGTATCATCCTGAAGGCGCCACTTTGTACATCCGAAGGCAGTGAGAATGAAGCTCGGAACAATGGGTGGAATCTCCTTTTCCTACCTCCTTACTCTTCAGCAGTGCTTTTGTGTGTTCTGTCTTTCTTACGCTCCCTCCCTCTCCCTCCCTCCCTCCCTCCCTCCCTCCCTCCCTACCTCTCCCTCCCTCTCTCTCCTTCCTTTCCCCTCCCTCTCTCCCTTTCCTTCCCCCTTACCCTCCCTCCCTCTCCCTCCCCCTTACCCTGCCACCCTCTCCCTCCCCCTTACCCTCTCTCCCTCCCCCTCCCCCTACATCCATCCTCACCCCTCCCTTTCCCTCCCCTCCCCCTCTCCCTCACCCCCTCCCTCTTCCTCCCTTTCCCTCCTTCTTCCTCCCGTTCTCTCCCTCTCCTTTTCGTCTCATGTTCTGATCACTCGTTACCTCCCCTTGGATTCCTCTCTCAACTAGAAAGGGTAACATCCACAGCAATTCGCGAGCTCTTAACGCATTAGGTACACCAAAACCTCGCTGCAGATAAACATCACCCGGTTGGATCATTTTATAGCTTTGATTGAGTAATCACCAGAAAATTGCGTAGTTGCCAGAGACAACATTGGCCTCAGACCTAATCTCATTATCTCACCCCACTTGTGGGCATACAAATAATGTTTGTTCTATCGTCTTGTAATTAAATAACGATATATATTATATAATGATTTTCTAGTTTCATTTCACGTATAAAAATATTATATATTATAATACTATAATAGCACTATATAATATATAATAACACATAAATGCGTTATAAGTAAAAGGTAACGGGAAGATAAAGGAAAATATAGTCACAGATATGTGCACTACTTCCATTTGTCTTCCACGGAGTAAGAGAGAAGGCAAGCATTACGAAAAGAGGATGAACAGGACAAAGGTGTATTTGTTGTCCACCGTAATGCAATTTACAAAAAGGAGGAATAATATAACACCCACTACGATAATGTAAATTTCGTATCTTTAATTGTATTGTATTCTTGTTTTATTAGTATTACCTTACACCTCAGATTTCGGTGAGTGCTGCATGCAAATACCTCGCATACTTCAGAGGCAGCACTACGTTCTGCACCCCCTGACATGTTGTTGGAGAGTGCTATCATTAAAAATAATGAGGAGAACAAGCAATTGCAGATACAACTCCATATCTATCGTAGTTTCCGCCTAGGTTTTCAGCGCTTCTGAGAGCGAATGGTCGTCTGTTTATGAAGAGTAAATATAGTTTCACCCCTCCCTAAACATCAGATGCAGTGTAAAAAATTTGCAGATTATGAAATTATAATCCCTATTAACGAACTATTGGTTGTAAATTTAAAAAAATTCATATCCTAATTTTACAGCTTCAGTCGGTGTTCTCCCTAAAATGTGATGTGTTAGCCACCCGTTTGTGAGCTTCGCCCTTGTGTGACGTTACATTACCGAGATTTGAGACGCATATCTGCTTACTAGCGTCAAACAGCGGTTTATGCGTGCCTGTGTCAACGCATTAAGGCTTGTTCACGGGCGAATACCACGTCATGTGCCGATCATGTGTGTTCGGATTTAAGGGTGTTGTCACCAGCCAGGTCATACGTTCCTGCTTCTCGGTCAGCGATTGCAAATATTGCAACTAGTGGGGCTATAATCTGTGGAAAAAATTTGGAGCGGTTTTTAGAAATGTTTTTTATACATTGCATTCATTTCAAAGACAAAATTTGCGAAAACTACTCGTTTCTTCAAAAAATTGTACATGACCTTTTTTTAAAGAGCTGATTGTTCACAACGGACTTTGTCGAAGACAAAACTATTTATCTTCAAGTTTGTAGTTTTGAAATGTTAACTTTTTGCAATTTTTGAAAAATCAGAATTCGCATAAAATGGGGCTAGCGCCATATTTTTTCCGTCCCTTGATACTTAAGAGGAGAAAATTAAAAGAAATGAATTACTGCCTATATTTCGCGCAAAAAATGCCCATATTTCGCGCAAAATTACGCGAAATATACCCATGTTTTCGAAAAATTGCACATGACCTTACTTCAATATCAGATTGAAGAAACAGATTTCTATAAGAAAAAATCTTTCTTCAATATTATAGTTATAGCAAGATGCCAAAAAAGCACTTTTGCTATTTTCGAAAAGATCAGGAATTTCATCGAACATGAGACCTATACCGTTCTCTTAAGGGTTCTTTACGCTACCCGAGGACGAAGTTTAGTAAAACAAAATTTGATGCTATTTCTGGGAGAAATTTGAAACCGTTGTTGAGGCTTCATAAAGTACCTATTCTTTATATGATGCCTCAAAAATCAAAATATCCGTTTGATAAATCCCAAAGCTTCAAGTACATTCAGATCGATCAAGAAATACCAATTTTGGAGAAAATAGGCTGTACGGTTTGGCGCTAGCGTTGACTACAGACGAACAAACAGACGTTTTGCCGTCAATCAAATTTTCCATATCAAGGATCCACAAAACATGATTTCTGAGTACACCATTTTTCTATATGCTACATTAAATAGCATACACTTCCCACTTAAAGTCGTGGTAACTAGGTATATTCTAGGCATTGTCGGATCCCCTGGGTTCCCTAGACTTTCCCACGGGACCAAGAAGTTCATGTTCTGTATTTACTGCCAGCAATGCGAAATTGCTCCATCGTAATTTACAAATTGTGTGTAAATCTTAATAGAGCATCTGAGAGCAATTAACGAGATAGTCAGTAAATCTCCCCGAGACATGATCCCCAACGTCTTGAGGGCACTGACTGTTCATCGTGGCATAGCCCCAGAGGTTCCAACCACCACAGGCAGGATTCTGGCGTTGGGCACTCCATGAAGTTGGGCTGCCAGGGGAATGACCGGTTGGTACTTTACCACTTTTCCTCCCCTGCTTTTAGAAGGTTAGACCCATCCTTGTGGCGGACAGTCACATCGACCACGTGGACCCCCTCCCTGCTGTTTATTACCAGATCAGGTTTGAGTCTAACCCCTTCGGCAACGGAGAAAGTGGCTTCCGTGGACACCACAGTGTCTGATTGCCGGAGTATCTTCCCCTCTATAAAGTTCTTTATCTCGTCATGACGCTTTATTCTAGCTGGTTTCGTAAAAATGCACTGACCAAGGATGTGATTCATAGTTTCTACCTCTGTATTGCACTTCCTGCCGTATACATCCTGTCTGGACCTTCCTCTACTAAGAGTAGTTTTATTGGCAGCGGTATTTGATCTCAATTGGAGAGCAGTGATAAAAAGACCAGGTTTCAGAAGATTATAGTCTTTCAAAACGGCATTTCCAATCGGATTGTTTATATGCGCCTTAACCGCTCTCCCTTGGGATCCCAGCTTTTCCCAGGCGGCTACCTCGTCATCGGCGCATTTCTTCTTATAAGACCTTAAATCTTGTTCGGTATAGGGCCAGTTGAGTCTCAATTCTTTGGCGGTTTTAAATGTCCGTTGGTAGAAACTCGGACAGGAGCTCAGCCATCTGCAAATGGAATCTGCAGGTTTTTCTAGTCGTAACCCTAGGTTCAGCGCTACCCTAGGAACGTGTTGGGAGAGCCGCAGCAATTCCAGTCCTCCGTCTCTCTTGGCCAGGTAAAATAAGCCATCTGCAGTACTCACATGCAGGTGTAGGAACTGTTTGACTGCCACTTAATTTACAGTCCGCTTCCCTGAGCATCGACATAGATGACATCGATAAAACTAATTGGTAGAGGTAATGTGGCATTATGTAGGTTTGAAGTAATGCCAATTTCGGAGTGGGCTTTAAATGCGCCTTCTTTAGCCTCGTCACTGCTTCCATCAAATTCGATATGGACGCTTTACATGGGAATTCGTTCCAGATAGAGTAGTTTACTCCCAAGCATGTTAGGGTATGATCATCACTGACCAGAGGAATTCTCTCCCCCAACCTTTCCAGGCAAGGGTCTTCAATGAACCAGGATCGTTCAAAGGTTATAATTTGGAATGATGAGCACTTCGCGACTGACAATGTCATTCCGAGGGCCCCAAGATATTCCACCACAATATCAACCAATTCTTGAGCTCGTGGGGCATCTTTTGCTAACAGCACCAGATCATCAGCAAATGCTAATACGGATACACTCCTTTCCAATAGCGGATATCCTGACATGTAATCCAATTTCTCAAGCAAGCACTCTATAATGAGGTTAAAAAGGAGTGGAGACAAGGGGTCCCCCTGTTTTACTCCTCTACGAATTGGCACCTCAATGCGTTTCGAGGAGTGCTAAATGACTGTGGAAACGGTGTAAGAGTCCATTACCAAATTGGTAAAGGCGTCGGGGATCCCTTTCCTGGATAGAGCCCACCGAATCGCCGCATGAGGAACAGTGTCAAATGCTTTAGATATGTCTAGCACAGCGCCGACACCACCCTCTACTTTTATCATGTTACTGACTGCTTCGTGAACAATTTGAACGTTGGCGAAACAGCCAGGTTCAGGAATAAACCCTTTTTGGCGTGGATTGAACGTCACCACGGATCGAATGCGTTGGTCCATAATGCCCCAAAAGATTCTGCACAGCAGGGAACTAATTGTGATGGGGCGATAGTGACAAACTTATTATCCTTACCCTCTTTTGGTATAAGGATGATGCGATTTACTTTCCACCCAGAAGGCACAAAATTGGGTGTACAATAGGGAAAATATTTCAACTTTTGCTCCTGAAGATATATTGCTTTTATCTTATCTGGTCCTGGAGCTGTGGCATTTTTCATCACAGCCAGACGACTTTTAATTTCGGCAACTTGCACCGCGTATAGAATTGTGTCTGGGTCCATTTCAGGTGTCGAAAATTTATCATCCTCTCTTAATTCAGAAAGCCGAATTGGGGGCGTATTACCCCAAATGGATTTGTTCAGGTCATTAACCTCATCCCTGTTAAGGGACTGTTGGTCGACACTAGTACAGTCAATGCCCGTTCTAATGCACTTTGCCAAAAGCGCTGGATCATTCTTGAAAAGATCCTGCGCCCTAGCATAAGAGTAGCGCTTCCTAGCGCGTTTGCCTCCATGCCTACGGAGCTTTTTAGGCCTGGTGGTGGTGGGTACAGAGGAGCCGCCCAAAATCTCTACCAACCTGGCATAGGTCTCGTTCAATTGGTGCTGGGATTGAATATTTCTTCTGAGTTTATTTCCCACCTCAACGAGTTCTTGATCTACATTAGTTTGAGAAATACCCTATGATTCTATCGAAGTTGAAATTTTTTAAAAAATTTGTTGCGTCTACTTTGACGCAACGCGTCTCCAAGCCACTTGGGGGGCGTTGAGCGCTTTGCGCTTCTCGGAGTAATCCTCCCATTACTAACAGCGCTTGCTTTTTGGAGTAATCCTCCGTTAATATTGTCTGTCGCGTCTCGTCGCAGTCGGTTGTCAAGAGGACCGCCAGGTAGCATCTCCGCGTACGCGCCTCCTACCGCGCGCTCCTGCGTCACTACCCAGCGGCCAGAATTGGGAAGGACTAAGGTTAGAGGTAGGGTTTAGGACACTTCACAGGGGTTGGAATAGCCCTTGTGAAGCAGCCGAACTCGTTTTGTTGGAACAAATTTCACATGCGATTCGACGGGAATCGAACCCGGATCTCAGTGGTGAAAGGCTTGCGACTTTGCAATGAGCCACGAGTTCAGCTATGTGGCCCTGTTAAGACTAGTTTCAGTAGTTGCGTCTCCGGGCGTCATAGCAGCCGGGGACTCAATAAAAGTTTGGTCCCATCCTAACCGACCAGCGGTGTCGAAACGGGCCGTGTCAATAACACATAAAACAGAATCAAAGAGGACGGGCACACCCGAAAGCTCCTGATTCATCTCTGAAACTGTAGTGGCCTCCTCGTTAGGGATTCCTTTGCAAGTTCCTCCGGGTCACTGTCTGTGGGCCGACTTTTTGGAAGGGAATCAACACTAGGCTGTTTGCTTATCTCTACCTGTAAAGACGTTTCGGTCCCCTTTGGAAGAGTGTCAGAACAGGGGATCACCGACTTTCTTGTCTTGAGGTTAGGCCTTCGATACAGGGGAGAAGAAGAAATCAGCATAGGAATTTGGCTCACTGGAGTTTTCGGAGGGCTAATAACCCTGGGAGGCGATGCGATAACAGCAGCACTAGTAGAAGGTCTAACTGAATCATCGGACCTCCGACCATCAGATGGGGACAATGATGATTATGCAATCACAGTAGTTACATCTCCAATGGCTGCTAAATATCTTCGATATGAAGTCTCTCTTCTTTTCTCACCCACCTGTCGGGCGGTCTTACCCAGCAGAGCAGCCAAATTCTCGTTCGATGCCTCTGGTTGCTCTTTCTCCAATGCAGCCATTTTCATAATATCATCCGAAGAGAAGATTTTCCCTGCTCTAGGCACAGCAGTCCTACCACTACGTTGTGCCTTGGCAGCTCGAGCTTTATTAGCTGCGTCTGGATGAGCATGGCGCAAATGTTGTGAGAGCCCTGATTTAGTTGCAAAGTTGGCGGAGCATAACTCACATATAAAATCTCCTTTAGATGTTTTCGGACCCGGACATTTAGGAAAATGACTCAAAGCGGAGAGCTTACCTTTGTAATTCTTGCTGCATTTGGAGCATGAAAAGATTAGGGGGACATCACTATGGATAGTATCGTGATGCCGAACCATGTTATTCAGATCAGTGGCCATATAGCCTCCACCCCCTTTCTGGGCACAATATGCGCAGCGACTCGCCTCGAAGGGAATCCTAATCGTGAACCGTTCCAAGCTAGGGTCGTCATAAATGGTGGCCTGTTGTTCACGGGGCGCGCCACCATGCGCTCCCGCGTCCGAGGCTTCGTCCAAAGTGTCCGCTGCCAGTCGCTCCGAGGAGCACGACGGGGTCGTGGGCTGCAGACCCCCAACCCCCTTCCCCCGTGACGTGGGGTCCCCGAGATGGTTTTTCTGTTAGGAATTTCCTTCCCTTAGCTAGAGTGTTAGAGGAAGTAATGTACTACGTAGGAAGATGATATTTCCACTTTTTCGTTACCAGGGCCTGGCAATAAGAGTTTTTCTGTCGAAAAATTGCCGTTTTCTGGCGCACGATTACAATACTTGCATTCGTAAGGGCGAAAAGAGTAAAAAGTTTACCCCAGAGATGACGAAAAGAACCGAGGGCGGATAATATTCCGATATTCACAATATAGTCTCAGTAAAGGTATGCTAAAACCATATTATTATTACATGTCCATATTGTCCATGTAACCATATTAATATTATTTGTCGACATTCCTGTAATGTTTAGTGAAGAACAATAATTATAAGGCCCAATTCTACTCTTGAAGGAAAATTCGAAGAAAGTTGTTCTGATATCAAATTTTGTTATTATAATTACATTGATGTTTTGAAAATACACATTGTACTTGTTTAAATAAGCTTTCTGGTAATTTGTAAAATTTGTATTCAATTAAAAAAGTTTTGAAGAACCTGAATTGATGTATTGAAAGAACACGTTGATCATTCACCTGTTTTCGCTTTTCGTCCTTTTCATTGGCATTTAATTACGTTCTGTTACAACAGTTGCAATACCGATTAGGCCCTACTTCAAAATTGTCAAAAGTCAAAACTCCAAGAATCTTATAATAATTCCATATATATTTTGTACATAATATTCTGATGCAATTAGCAAACGAAATAAAGAGCAAATATTTTCATCATATCTACCTTGAAAATATAACGTTCATTTGAAAAAAATTCTGATTTATTCGATTGATTCGGTTTGTAAAACGTACTCTCATATTCGATTAAAATCATGAGCAAAAAGCTCTTCAGACTAGATAATTTCCTGAATTTTGGATCTCAAGTATTAACTCCTTTACTTTAAAGCAGTGAAGTGAATCAACGCTTGAAGACATTTGATGCAGGCTTGTAGGAACGTTTAAAACATTAATAAAACTGTTTTGCATAACATGCTTATGATTTATTCATGAGTTACAAAAGTAATGCATTTTTTGAATAAAAATTAATCATTAAAGGCTACAGGTGGCCCAAGATGTTCCTTAGGATGCATGAGGTAAGCCTTAACCCTTCCAGATACGAGCCTGATTTGATGTAATGGATGAAGTCGTGCAAAATAAGACGATAAAGGTACCTTTTTCTACTCTCTTTGTATAATTCTGCCATTTGATGGCTGCAACTTGTTCCATAATGATACTCATTACGATACAGATTTCATTATGGTACAGGTTCTTGACCAATCACCGAGAAGTTCACAAACCAAGTACTGACACTTCATTAATAATTGAGAATCATTCTAGTAAATGTTCCGTTCGATTGTGTTCATTAAAGTTGCAATTAAATTTATATTATGGTTGTCAGTTTTAATTTTTTTCTTTTATTCTTAGTAATTTTTACGTGGAATATTATATAAAATAAATTGGATCGTAATTTCACTTCGACCCTATTTGAGTAGCGCAGTGATAGTGGTAGACGGAACATTTGACTGACGTTAAGATCAGAATGCGTCATTTTGAATAGTATGTTGCTGCCGTGTGGTTGCCCTTGAACACGGGTCAATTCTTTTGTTTAAAATGTCTTGTGAATCAGAGGTTCTGTTGTCACCTCCAGAAATAAGAGAAAACGAAAATGGTAATCATGGAATTACTGCCGCAACTTTTGTACCCTCTCGCAGGCGAGCTGGTAAATCAAAGCCACCTGCTACAGGTAGGGTACCTGTCAGCTAGGTGGCCTTGGCTGAATCCTGCATGTCATCTGCCACGAAAAGATTCAAGCCAAGAGTTTAATAAAAGTTACCATAAGTCGGAGAAAAAGTACCGTATGAAACTGCATGTAATGGGTATTAATACACTCATGTGAAGTTTACGATACTCGCTCGTTCCTTGCTTGTATCGTAATATCACACTCGTGTATTAATACACATCATTACATCATCGTTTCATAATGTACTATTTCAGAATCATCAACGCCGAACGGCACTCTCTTCAAATTTTGTACAATCGTGGTTTTGTTGCAGTCGCTTCGTAGGCTGCCACAAACCAATGCCTCTCTTGCAGTTCTGTCGTCCACATCGCAGTATTGGAATGCACATCCTCGCACCGTGAAGAGAAATGCATCGGGCTGCACTCTGCCCGCGGCTTCGTAATGAGATTCTGCAGGCCACCAGAAGACGCTTGTACAGTCTTGCGGACGCTCCAAAAGCAGGAAAGTTCAGGCTGCTGTCACTAAGGAGATTTACTTGTGCATCACTAGCACTTTGCTAATTACTGGAATTAATTGAAATCCCCACTATTCGCCGAGTCATCACCTTAATAAGGCGACAAGTTAAATTACTTTGCATCACTTCGGAGAGACGTCGCATATGGTTTGCTGTCGAACAGAGTGCTGCTCCTTTGTAAGAAATGCAATCAGCATAATTGGATTATTTTAACGACTTTATATTAAAAACATTGTTACTATGAAGCTTTACAATACACATTAGTTGATCAGACGAGAAATATGCTGAACGTAAACAATCTATTTTCTATAAATTAGTCTTTAAATTATCTTTTGATACATAATTTCCCATTTCTTTGTGCTTAAGGAGCGTTCGTTTCTGCAACAAATTGACATCTCACGGGATCATACACTTACGTTGGCCGTTATACAGCAGTCTTTAAATAGTTGATTGTTGTCCAAAATGTCATATTCCTATAAAGAAGTCACGATTATTAGTGAAAATAATATTAATATTTTTAATCTTTTCTTGCTCTAACACTGAAATTATTCTAATTACTCACAAAAATTTTATATTCAAGTACTTTATTTTAATTTTCGGTATGCAGTTCTAGTTTCTAGGCGACCAGATTTTAAATGTTAAGATTTAAACGAATTAGACCTTCATAAAAAAGAATACGTCATAAAAAAATACATCCTCTCTAGATATGTATTGCAATAGAGAGAAACTTTGACCATAAAAAAACATTAGGTATTAGTATAATATTTTAGGCGAACGGCAAAAGTAAATGCGATTAATTTCGATGAATTCCTATATCCATACATATTTTATCCATTTCGTATAACAATTAAACAAGTACGAATTCTCATGAACACTAGTTTTCGGTCGAATCGATAGGTCTTCACACATACACCCTACTCCGTAGGATCGTAAACCGAAGTTTTTGGCACCCAATATGTTGCATTAATTCTGCAAATCTCTGATTCTGACCTGCCTGTTTACCTCCCTTGGCAACCTTGCGCCGACATGAGTGTCGCAGGCAATGACTTACGTGGTTTATTTGTCTTTTCTTATTGGTGGTCTTCATACCATCAGTTCTTTGCTCTTTTCTCCCCCAGGTAATTTTCTTTCTCCTTTCTTACATTGTAAATGAAACCCGCATTTCAGTTTAACATTTTATAATCAAAATTACTCAGCAAACATAATTGAATGCCAAATCAAAAAGCTTAAGTCAGTCAAATATTAGAATATTTTAAAATAGTTAAGGAATTTCTTTCTTAAATCTCTACAGAGTTTATGTGCGAATGCGGTAAGCCATTTGGTCTACGTACAGTTGTGTCCAAGCAGCTTTTCCGCTTTAGGAGACCAAAGTGACACCTTTTCTCCTTGCGCACACTTTTGTTTTCTTCGCTCATGAAGGATTTTGCTGCATTTTCCCCTCTCTAATTTTCCGGTAGCCCTATCTAGTATCTCTACTAGATTTTTGATACCTAAATTCTACACTTCGTGGGTTTTATCTGTTTTAATAATTTATTGAATTTGCTGTTATGGCGCGTCCAAGATTATTTTATAATAGCAGTAGTGATATTATCCTGATAGTGATAGTGATTATTAGATCCTATAGTGATGACAAATTAAGCACTTTTCTTCTTCATTACTAGCGTTTAAAGACAAAGTTGAACTGAATGAAAAATTATAAATCGTAACACGGTACAGCAAAAAACATAGGTGAACGAGCACAGGACAAATGGAATACCGTTTAAACATTGTAATGGATTCCTTGCCTCAAAAGAATCCGCTCCCTTCCTACAGAATTGCTAATTCTTCGGAATTAAACAATATAACGTTGTACATAATGTATGTTGTATTATTATAAAAATACAATTCCCATTTTGAAAAAAATTAACTTAATCATTTTAAAAAAAAGTACCTGAAAATGACTGTAAAAGGCTTAGCTGAAAAAGCCCATCTGAGGACATCAAGGTTCTATACTACTAGGAAATCATTGGATGGTCCATAATAGGAGACCAATAAACCTGATCGTGACTCATTTGTAAGAGTTAAGCTACCCCATAAGTGATCACAGGATCACTTAATGCTCAAAATAAAATTATTTCCACACTTTGAAAATTATTTCTCTAACCCAGGCTCATCATTTCAAAGGAAATAGTAAAAAAGAACGATAAGAAAATAAAGATGTTTGAAAAAGGGGAGCTCCATGAGCTGCTGTGGATCGTAAATGATCATTGTCTGCTTGTTTAAAAACCTTACCTAATGAAGTAAAAAAGTCTGTAAACACTGGAATTAAAAGAGAAAAGTAAATTGTGCAAAGGATTAGAAAGTAAATTTGAGGGGAAGGAAGGGAAAGGGTCGAGAAACATAGACAAAATACAACACGAAATCCCTCTCCACCCCTCTATATACTATAATACTCGTGGCGATTTCTACACTTTGTAAGAAACCATCGACACAGAACTCAGTGAAAGTGCTACTGCTGGAGAGAGAATTATTTTTTAGTCCTTCAATCAAACAGATTTAACTCGAAAACAGAAATTAGTAAATCATGTTGTAGGATAGGGTGACGCACAGGCGCACACGCAACCCGCAACACTGCTCACATCTTGCATGACTCTGAAGTGGGACTCTTAAAAGGACACGATTGATTGATTAGTGATTCCTAGCGTCTCAATTGATAAGGTCTTTAGCCCCGTAAGTGTAATGCGTGCTGTTATCGCGGGAGTTGGCGGTGATCTTCCGCTGGACGTCGAGATGCAGCGCCGACTTACGTCGAATTGTGGATATTTTCCCTATCCAGGAATCTCCCACCCGCGTGACACCGCCTTAGCCGGGACAAGCTCTAAGCTCCCGACTGTCTCCCAACAAGTTTGATGTAAGTGCATGTGAGTGTAAATGTGTATAAGAAATGGGTGAGGATAGGAGGAAGAGGAAGGAAATATGGCTCGCGGTCTGTGACTAGCTTGTTGGAGTTGATACCCTGAGCCACCTTTGCTAGTGCAAAATTAAAGACGATCCTGGAAACCCAGAATAATCTTTTTGATTTATTTCGTCAATGAACAGTGAAAACTATGTAACGTGTGGGGGAGAAGTACAATGATGAATGTTGTACCATGAAGGTAAATTATATGGAAACGATAGTCTGTTTTCGTTCTGGGGATGGTATTTGAAATATGAATCTTCCTGAAAAATGTGCCTGAAAATTTAATTGGTGAGATATTTGAAATATGAATACCTGAAATATGTATCTTGTATTTTTAAATGGAAATATTTTAGTATGAATTGTAGCGTTCTTCATATTTTTCTTACCTTTCGTCGGCGTGATTTTGATTGAAAACCTTTTTTAGGCAATTGTTCTGGTCTCCACTCACAAGTAGATAGTAATCGTGGAAATGTAAATGTAAAACTAATTGTAATCAAATGAACATAATTAAAATGTTCGTTAATTTATGGTAGATTTGAAAACAATTCTATTCACGACTCTCACATACTATAACAATTCTTTCCATAATAAATTATAACTTTCTTTTCATTTCATTAAAAATTAAATACGACTAATTGGTTTGAAAATGTGGTACATTTTTGAAATAATAATTATTCAGGGAGACTTGTCGTTGATAAGTTTAAAGTCTGCTGTCTATGAATGATAAAAATGTTACTTATAACAATTATGTATTTTTATCGGAATATTCTACCCTCGTTTGCTCGATAAATGCAACACTTCAATTCAACGGCAAGTATTGAAGTGTTGAGTTTTCCGTGCTGGGAAATTGAAGTGTTGGGTTTTTGGAGACGCTGAGTTCGGGAGTGCAAGAATATTAAAACAGGATTTACAATTATTTTTACTTTGGACCATATGGATTTGTTTTTTCGCCTTTTTGTATTTTGTCAGTTTGAATCGTTTTTTGCGGTCACTGTGCGGCACTACGTCCCCGCTGGCTATCTAATCGGCCCGGAGTAGCCACCGACCGCAGAGCAATTGAAGCGTTATCGACAAAATACCGTGATGTCCGAATGCGAAATGACGTGAACTTGTGGCAACGTCCATCCAACAAATGTTGCGCGCGATGTTTCCAACGTAAATAAAAATTCTGTCGAGATTGTGTGATGAGGAAACAGCGGATATGTTCGTTTGCTTCCCAGCCCACACATTCCCCATTTTGAGAGATTTTTGGGTTGCGGAGTTCCCTGCAGATTCGAAAGACAGTGAGGATGGCTTCTAATGCGACTGGTATCCAAAGTTCAGGAACTGTCGAAGCAATATTCAGATTCAAATATTGGTTTAACAATGTTTTTCCGAGTAATCCTTTTTTAAATTAAAAGAATGTATTAATCATAATAAGCTTTTATGAGATTTAATATATATTTTATATATACATAATACTGGTTTTTCATATTTGAGGTGGATCACACGGCTATCTCGTGCCGCAGAGCAGTAATTCAGAAGTGATTCTTTTCTAGTCTTATTTATTGTTTTTGATATCGGAACTGGTTAATGGAGTGATTGGACTGAACTAATCTAGAGTGGTTTGAGGGAGACTTTAGGGTAACGGAATATAATGCGGTTTGAAATGGTAGCACTTTAGCCGAAAATAAATATCTGTGCATTAATACAATACGGAAGAAGGGCAAAAAATGTATTGCTGATCTGTTATACGAATTCGTTAATGGAATTTTTAGCTCGCTGTGAACTCGCTTATTGGGAATAAACCATGGGGCGGTTACGGCTTTTGTTAAGAATTTGTTTTGGACAATTTATATTTTTTTCAGATCTGTTTGATAGGTTATTCCAAATTTGACTGTCATAAAAAGTTAGTGATGGACGTATTATCGTTTTGAAGACGGATAAAGCGCGTTCCAGACTGAGGAATGCCCTGTTGTTTATTATTTGGTTAAGAAATGTATTATTGGGTAAAATTGTTGCATATGTTTGTTAGTACTGAGTAAACCTAAAATTAAAATATTCACGTACAAAATTGGTTGTATTTTAGAATAAATATAAGTTTTAATTCCGAATGACGTCTAAAAAAGCACTTATTTTTTTCCCCATGCGGTGCCGTACCTTTCGTTGAGACCACTCCTTCGCACATTTCTAGCAATTCCAAAGAGTCGCTTTCGAAGCAAAAGCCGCTTAGATTGATGCTCCCCGCCGGCGCCAACGCCACCTCGCGGTTCCTACCAGAAGCCCCTAATGGAGCGGAAAAGGAAGCCGCTGATGCATTTGGCCAGACAAGGGACCTTCACGACATAGAGCGAAGCTCATCACGCTTCATCAGGGCTCGTCACGCCCCAACCCTGCCCCTCCCCCCAGATCGCCTCGCCACGCTTCGCGTCGCCTTTCCCCTCACCCCGCTCGTCTCGTCTCGTCTCGTCTCGTCGTCTCGTCTCGTCTCGTCGTCTCGTCTCGTCTCGTCGTCTCGTCTCGTCTCGTCTCGTCGTCTCGTCTCGTCTCGTCGTCTCTCGTCTCGTCTCGTCGTCTCGTCTCGTCTCGCCTCGTCTCGCCTCGTCTCGCCTCGCCTCATTTCCTTATTTTGTATTTATTGTCTAAAACACTAGACTGAATGTAGTGAATGGAGGACAAGTATCGTTTCACCGCAACTCTTCTGGCCCCGCTCCTACAACTCGCCTTTGCTCGTCATTACCGCGCCGCCTGTTTACCAGCTTGCCTCGCCCCTATCCCTTTCGCCCCGTTTGAATCCGCCTCGCCCCCCTCCACCTCCGCTTGCTTTGCCCTGCCCCGCCCCATCGCGCCTTGCCGAGTAGACCGCCTCTCCCTGTACTTATTCGCAGCTCCCCGCCACGTTTCCCCGCCTCGTTTCCCCGCCTCGTTTCGCGAAGCAACACCGCGAACCACTTCCAGGCTAATTCGCGCGGTCGCGCAAGTTGATAATTGTATTTTCGCGTAAAAGCAGCTGTTGTTCTTGCACGGCTGAAGTGGCGGTAGCTGCGTGAGACAGAGGAAGATACGGGGAGTGGAAGAGAGCTGAGGAAAAGAGGGAGATGATTGTGAGAAGTTAGAAAGAGAGATTAGAAAAATTAAAGAATGATTCTAAATGATGATTACACATGGCCTGAGAAAAATGGCCAAGGGAAGATTATTTAATTATGCAAAATCAGCAAAATGCCAATGTTTTCAATTAAAGAGGCAAGGGCACTGCTAGTTCACTATGCATGGAAAGTACACTAAATATTCCAGATTCCGAATGTGGCAAGATGAAAAACGTAGGTGAAAAGAAATCATCCTGAATAAGGAAGAAGAAACACGGTTTCGGGAGAAAATAAAGTTCTCGCGAAAAGGTAAAAGAGCGGAACGAAACTGCACACTCCGGTCTCATTCATCAGAAGTGAAAAGGGCGTGGGCGCACTTTCAGGACGAGAAGAATCTCCGAGATTGGCGTGACGGGGAGGTGCAGGCGTGCCTTCATGGGAGGTGAAGAACTGATAATAATTACAAATAATTCTATTTTCACTAAATTAAGCTATAACCGTGTTCAAAACTATCTCCTTCCATATGCCTGCCGTATCTAATTAATGCGGTCAACGCAAATCTAGGGAAGATGCAAATAATTTAAAACAATTTTCTGAGACAAATTACTAATGCTCCCTGGTTTGTATCCAATAGACAGTTAAACAATGCTTTGTGTTTTTTGGCTCAATAGTCAGTAAATTAGAACCTATGATACCACGCTTAACTGGCCACAAATGTCTCGAGTCTCGAATCTCGAATATACGAAGGATAATGTGTACAAATTAGGACAAAACCCTTCACATCCAACTAAAATCAAAAACATATGTTGACGTTCCACATTTTTGAGATATCAAGGTTAATTCAGGAATTTTTTAATTATTTTCTCAACTAATGAAATTTGGTTTTTATATTTAAGGGTTAGTTTATATGCCGTGCATTGACACTGTCAATCCTTTCTATTAAAAATCATATCAGCAATTCCTCACAACATTGTAATAAATAATTCCTTTTCAGTTTTGATCTCAGAAGCTTAGATTTCTGTAGGAAGTACTTATTTTGTAATGTGCCAATTTCGTCACGGCGTGTATCTCTGGAACTTAGTGGACATTTCCAAGACTAAATGCTGTTGAAGACACGTGAGGTCATTTGCAAACTGGGAGTGTACAGCAATTTTGACGGCCGGCTCACGAGGTCGGACGTGATCGCAGGGCTTCGGACGATAAAGACCTGTCGTAACATGCGCCCCAATTCTGTCAATTCCCAAATTTTCGTTTTTTGTCTTTTCTATCCGATTTTCCTTCGTCAATACCTAGAAATATCCTCAGCGCTTCCATTCACATTAAGTATTACCTTTTGGACTTTATAGAAGATAAATTGTTACGAAACTGCTTTGTAGTACCGAACCGTTTCTCAACAAAATTATATAGGAACCTTCGTTCATCTAATTGCGGAGATGACGGTAGTATTTCTTTTCCACTTAAATAACTTTCTGTAAATGTATAATTGTGCATTAACAGATCTACATATTTTCAATCATGTCAAGATTCCAAAAATGAGATAATCTGAGATTGTCCAGATTAGCAAGCGAGAGAAAGGTTTTGAATGAGGTTTTTGAAATAATAAAATTATCATGGAAACGTTAGGTTCAAAATGTGTATTTATAATGGAATTACTCCTTTAGTTATGATGAAATGAAATGTGGTAAATATGCTTAATAAATAGAGTTAAATTAAAAAAATGGACTTTGGAGGAAGACATGACTGTCTTGTCCTCTCTGGATTCACCACCAATGAAATAAGGGTAAAGTAAAGTTGATAACTCGATGCGATGGAAGCAGGATGCGGAAAATGCAGCGAAGATGGAGAAGTGATAAGGAAGAAGTAGGTAAAATTACATGCAAAAATGAGGTGAGTTTGGGGGATAGGAGCAGGGCAATGGTGGCGAGGCGATGATAGGAACAAGGTGAGAGGAAAATTCAAAGGCCGCTATAGAAATCGTGTTTGAAGAAGAACATGGTGGTGAAGGGTAAGAAGATCGAAAGTCGACGGCGGAAGGGCGCAATTAGGGAAGCAAGCTGGATAGAAACAGTAAAAGGCACACGTCTATGTATTGTGAGAGAAAAGCTCGAGAAGGTAGGAAACTGGAATGGTAAGCGAGACATGTAGAAAAAATTCGAGAGGGAGCGAGGCTTGAAATGAATTACAGTGCAGCAGAGCGCACAAATACGCACGTGTGAGTGTAACTAATGAATTGATTCGAGAGGAAGCTTTAGAAATACGGGTCCCACAGGAGTAGCCACGGACAAATACCAACGCTTGCGGCTTTAAGGAAGATACGTTCAATTCAAACAACAAACACGGCGTGTGTGGATCAAGTGGGTGGCATTTGGAGGCGCGAGCGATGTATGCGAGAGGCTGCAAAAAGCAAGAGGAGGCAATCAACGCCGAGGCGAAAAGAATTCATGTTCACGTCATCTCACCGCTTTTCTTGAATCGTTAAACAGCTTTCAATTGCTTAGCCATTGATGTCAATAATTGGATGAGCAGTCTAATCGGTGAAATAGAAAATGACAATTAAAAAACGTCGTTTTATAGGAGAATGGTTTTGGTCTGCGTGAATGCCTTTCTTTTTTTCCAAAGACGTGTGTTTAACTTTATATATCGGATTACACACACACACACACACACATACAGACACACTATACCTCCGCACATGTCGGGAGACCAGAGCTTAGAGCTTACTCGGGCCGATGCTGCGCATAATTGGGGGAGATACCTGGACGTGGAAGCAAAACGACGTGTAGGCTCGCTCCGGATCTCGTCATCCAGCGGTGAAGGTGTCACTTCGACCTCCCGACCTAAAGCATTCACTGTACTAACGGCAATGATTTTTTTATTTATTTATTTTTATAAGGTTACACTAACGGCAACATTCGCTACACGAACGACCTTAGAAGATAAGAACCAGCGATTTTGAAATGGATATTTTCGAGACTACTTGATATGATGTTCATGATATTCAACATTTTCAAAAAAAAAACTTCAATTTTTTCTTGAAATGTATTGCTCATATAGATCAGATTATAAATATGGTAAACAAGGTTTTCTTAAAAGTATTCGTATTTTTGAAAATTGCAAAAGTTCAATTTTTCTCGAACCTTTCCTATACGTACATTATTGAAACTGTTGTATTTTTTATTAATTGAAACGATTTGTCAATAGCACTTTACATGATTTTATGTAAAGTTTTGCCAAAAATTAAGTTCTGGTGCAATCCTTCGCCACTGTAAATGGAGACGTTGCGAGAAGGGAACAGATTTTTCCACCAAAATTAAAGAAAAGTTAAAAATTGAATAAAATGTATAAAACATTTAAAACCGGTTAGGACATTTCCAAATGTACTTGAAATGAAAACAATTGTTCTAATCATACATTTAGCCTTCTGATTGGGCAATGCCTATATTTAACAAAAAATATTATATAAAAACTTTGCTGAGTTGATAGTCTGAATGTGTTCGAAATTGTCTTTTTTTCATGTGCATTTTTATCCTTCGGTGTCAGTTTTATTTAAAAAATAAATGTGTTTACTGACTACATATATATCTTTAGAATCGTCTCGTCTAAAAAAAATCTTTTGAAATGTATAAGAAAAAATAAAACAATTTTATGTGCCACAAAAGCGGCAAAAATAGGTTACCAAGTATCAAAAATCTGTTACATCAGAGGCAATTACATCTCTTCTTTAAATCAAAGAGTGATTCTACAGGTTTTCACTGTGGTACAAAATACGTTTTTACATTTCCACAACTTTTACGACAGCTGCACTCTTTACCGCGTTGTCCACTAAACTTCGCTTTCATGGCTCCCGTATGAGCTTGACTGATTTGTGAGCGCGGTTTTGGCACCGGGCCTTGCGGGTACACAGAAACATCATGCGACAATAATAGAACGCAAGTGCGAGAGATACCCAATTTACTCGTATAATATACATTATTAATGTCACAGGTACATGAACGTAATAGAAAACTAAGTGAAACATTTTCTTATGCAGACTAAAATGAAACGGGTAGTGTGTAAGAAGTAACTGATTATTAGATTTTTTGTCAAATAATTTAAAAATAAGGGCAAAAAATTTCTATTTTTAAAGATTCAAATAAAAAGCTACAAGCATATCATTATTTATTACTTTCTTGCATACGACAACCTACTACCATTCGACAAGTTATCAAATACTTCAGCTAAAATCAGCGATTTTTTGACAGGAAAACTTGTTTTGTAGGTTTCTGATTTCGCAAAAAATGGATTTTTCTTGTTTCTTTGTGTAGCAAATTACTTCCTCAATTACTGGTTCATTGTGTAGTCAGAATCCACATTTTGTGAGTCCTTGACACCGAAAAAATAGTTTTCGGCAACCGTCTGTCTGTCTGTCTGTCTGTCTGTCTGTCGTCAATGGTCTGTCAAAATCTTCAAAAATCTTTTAATAATGTCACGTAACATTTTTAAAAAAATATGAGTATATTTTGCGTAATATATGGTGATTTGGTGATTTGGTGAAGTTATCTAAACAAATTTTTTTTAAAATTTGCAAACATTTTCTTATTTCTCATTCGAACTCGTCTGGTTTTCATCTCAGGAAAACCTCAGGAAATTCGAAAAATTGAATAGTTCAATGTACAGACAATTGAATAGTTTAGTACAGACAAAATGATAACTGACACATTAAATATTATTGTAAAAAATCAATATTATTTTCCCTTTTCTCAATGTAGTCTTTAATTGTGTAAAATATACCAATGTGAGGCTTAGAAGAATCACGCTGGTGAGATTTGTTTATTACTCGTACAGTTCTTTTATCTAATAAAAATATGGGAGCTATAGGATATGCTTTCCAAGAATATTTTGCCATATCTCAGGCAAGAATGGATCTCGCGAATTATACACAATACCCTGACTGGATTTTCTGAATGCTTAGAATGAACTTAATTTTGTGTTCAATGCATTTATAAGGATATTCCATTCGAGTTTTCAGTGAATTGAGAGATCCAAATATTTTGTTGCCTTAACTACCGTCAATGGCTCATCATTCATTTTCAATGTCTGTCTGTCTGCACAATTGTTTATTTGCAATGGAAAACTGCATTGGAACTGTGTACCCTTCGTTTAGATTAATATTTTTATTGCGAAAAAAACCCGAAACATCTGATATTGTACTATTTCCTGTTTGTTTGTTACCGAGAATATTCGTATTATCAACAAAGAGAACCGTGTTTCCGTTTTGAATCGACGTGTGTATATTGTTTACGTATAAAGGGCTTAAAAGCGAACTTTCTGGGGCTCCCTACACAATTGCTAAATGAATTGGAAAGTGAATAAATAATGGCCCTTCATTCTAGTACGGTATTTCTACTCTCTGAGTTCGTTGTTCAGGGTACGAACGTAACCATTCCAGAGCAATTTCACGAATTTCATACGAAGGTAATTTTGAAAGTAAAATATTCTGATCAATGACATCAAATGCTTTTGAAACATCTATAATTATTCCTATAAGTGCTTCATTTTGACCCATAAATATGGGACATATTTAGGAAAAACCATCAATATTTAAGTTATACATTGTTTCGTTTATGCAATCTATTCCTCACTATTCGGTTTTAAAATCATTTCATGAACTTTTTTCAAAACGGGAGTAGTTTTGTGTACGTTTGTGTGATATTGTTTAATTTTTACAAACGATGGGTGACATATTAGTAGTATAGATGTTGCATTATTATATTTCTTAATCGCTACCAGTCATATGAGAAAGTATGTGCTGTTGTAGTGCCACTAATTTGACTGTTCTTTTTACTATGTATAAGTGAAAAAATAAAATATTTTTTTATAAACTTCTGTGTACCGTAGTATCAAACTCCAATTTAAACACACATCTATATTAAATTTAAAAAGGAGATTATAACATTGAGTACATATTATGTGAGGTACGACGTTTAGATCTGTAGAAGTTTTTTGGTTTTTTTCACTAAGTGAGAAGTGAAAGGCAGAAAACATTGAAACAAAGCGATAAAAAAAAGTGGTGGTGCTAAAACATCACGTACTTTCCCGCCTGAATTTTCACGCAAACGTACGCGAAAAGTACCAAAAAAAGTACTTCGAAAAAATGCACGAGACTTTATTTCAAAATCTATCTTTAAGGAACAGACTTTAATAAGGTAAACATCTCTATCTTTATTATTTTAGTCAAAAACAGCCGCGAACTAAGGTTTTCCTCCAAACAGTGGCTGAATTCGATCTAGATATCTAGCTGGCGTGGAAAATCTTACTACCGTCGGGACTCGAACCCTAGGACCTCGCAGTCAAAGGCACTGCAATGTCATTAGTTGAGCCACCCCAACCGGTATACCCTGAGCCACCTCAACCGTTTTTCCCTTTGGAGATGCAGTATGTTCACGAAATCATCCCTGCTGTTCTTTCATTCAGAATTCATTCAAAATTGTAGATAGCATTCAAGTTCACCCTACATGTCAGAGGTCAATATCAAAAGAATAATTAACACTAAAACACCGTAGTACTCCAAGAAACTAGAACTAAAACTGGAAATAAACTAAACTGGAAGTAAAACTTTATAAAGTATAGTGGAACTAAACCAAACTAAAACTATCAAACGTATTTTGCGGAAGTTAAAAGAACGAGGCTTGTAACTTCCGTTAAAA
The DNA here is from genome assembly GCA_011170035.1 of Teleogryllus occipitalis. Lineage (NCBI taxonomy): Eukaryota > Metazoa > Arthropoda > Insecta > Orthoptera > Gryllidae > Teleogryllus > Teleogryllus occipitalis. Next base: position 13,150 of record BLKR01004825.1, on the reverse strand, counting down.
CCTCGTGACGATGCAATCATGTTCGATTAGCGCACAATCGTGTTCGACTAGCCCATGAATGATACCGTAATATTCAATAAATCATTAGTACTGCACTGAATTTAATATAGTTCTAGTTTAATATTTTTGCCTTGTAACGTTTCTTTTTAAAGTCAAAAGAAATGCGTAGACTGAATCAAACGTACAACATAACGATCTTTAATAGGATGTGCACGAAAATCACCCATAAAATACCCGAAAAAATTTTGAACTTTTGCAAATTTCGAAAAATCAAAGTTTTTGACGAACCGAGACCTGCACCATTCTCCTCAACGGCCTTTACATTATCCAACAACATAATTTAATAAAAAATAATGGAGCCTTTTTTTTGAAAATCATCTCTACTCCTTAGCGAGAAAGTAAAAATTGGACATTTTCTGGTAAACGTTTGTGGGATCCTGTGTATCTCATATGCACTCAGGAGACAACTTTCGAAGGTAGTTAGCATAGGTTAACCTGCTGAGTTAGCTTAGGGCAACTACTGTTGCGACTATGATTGGGAGATCCTAGGTTCAAATACAAACGATGGCGGATTTTTGGATACTAGCTAAATAGCTAGGTCGAATTCTGCATTGCGGCCAGCTGTTCGGAGCAGCTGGCCGCAGCAGCAGTTGCCCGTAGTTTCTTCTATCATCACCAAACGAATGTACCTTAATCCAGTACCCTAATCAACGGAGCACGGATCACGGGACACGTGCGAAAATTCCTTCCTCTTCCTTGTTCGTGTCCCCTTACAACCCCTGTCCCCCAACACAATCACACATGTCGGGAGACCAGAGCTTGCCCCGGCCGGCAATGCCACTCTGCGGGAGTTTCCCGAGGGGGGACAATCTGACGTGTAAGTCAGCGCCGGATCTCGCTATCCAGCGGGGAAGGAATCTCTCTCTCATACACACACATAAACACACGTTCATGCACTACACTATGACACCTTTCGGGAGACCAGTTGAAAACTTTGAGCGTGGTCCTGCTGGGGCAGTGCACCCAGGGAGAGTTACCTAGAGGGGAAATCCCCTGCAAGCCGACGTGGATTCAGTTCCAGTGAATTAACGGTTTGCCACTACGCTTGGATTTTAAACAATTCTTTTTGCTATTTTTCCATTCACTAAATATTCTCCTGAAAAATATTTTCTGAGCCACCTAAACCACTGTTTATTTCAAAGTAAAGAATTGCTTAAAATAATCGAAATGTATGATTTATTTCACTTTACCATAAAAATGCATTCCTAGCAATATCTAAGACGATGCCTCTCCACTATTTTAGGGTCATTCAGTTCTCGCAGATTGGAACACAATGCTTGAATCTTATAGGCTGATGCCGTGACCTACATAAAATTGAAAATATGATATCGTACTACGAGACCTGTAACAGCAACTACAAATCCGTGAATTGAACAATAGAAATAATTCGTATTTGATGCAATTAAAAAATCGTGCACTATTGCAGAATTTAAAAAGCCGTAATATTTTAATCTAATTGATCACCTTAGAAAAGATTGGCAAAACTGAAAACAACTTTTTCAGACTTATTCAAATCAGTAGGTTGATAAAGCTAGGAAACGTTATTTCAGAATAAATTCATTCATTGATTTGTTCATCAGTAATGAGCACTTTAAAAAATCAAAAGTTATTTTTACGTTATCTTCAAGTATAGTTCCAATTTAAATGCTTACATTAAGTGACGAAATATCTTCCAATTTTGAAAAAAATAGCAATTTTATCGTTAACGAACTTTAAATAAGTATTGCTCTTGCTGAGTCACTATTTTGTACAATATGAAAGAATATTTTTAAAAGTAGCCAATATTGCCTCAAAAGCTCGTAAGAAACAGTTTTAACAGAATGGTCATTGGCAACAAAAATACAATACAATAATATGTTTTGGAGACATTTACTCAAGAATATTGTGAATATTTTACTATAAATGTATTAGTATTATACAACCTTCTATTACTTGATAAAATGTATAAAATATGCCAAATTTACATTTCAAACATTTTGACATTCGCTTGTAACTAAATAATTGGAAATCAAAGAGAATAAAACAAGTGGCATATGTTAACGTGTTGTAGAGTTATTAATGTTGAATCGTTTCTGACCTCAGTTAAAATCAGTCTTTTATATACTATTTTTAGCAATTTATTGAAATGACATTTCTAAGCTTCTTGTTTTTTTATAGCATGGATCCAGGATTTTTGTTGGAAAAGACAGCTTTATCCATTTATACGTTGACTTTTAATATTGACAAAATTTTAATTAGATGCAATTAATAGTTTTTAACGTTCAAAAAATGTTTTACAAAACCGAATCACGAAAATTTCTTTTGAAATATACTCCAATAACGGTTTAAGCGTCATTTAAACAAATTAAAAAATAAACTCAAAAAATAATTTAACATTAAACAAAACAAAAAGTTTTCAAATATTTACTCGAAAACACGTAGCAATTGAAATACAACATGTATGACTGGAACCACAATTCCCACAAAGATCAGAGCAGTTTAGTCTTACATTCTTCATTAAATATTTGCTATTAACGACGAGAAACCCAAACAAGTCACCAAATTGAAAGGGGTCAAATTCCTACCGGAAATTTGTTATTGTGCACTTTCTTTAGCTGTCATTTCACAAGTTGCGAGAAGAGTGGGTGATTTAGATATGACGTAAGTACTATAAAATCTGTAGTTAATTTTTTCGATGCAAATACTTTCTAGTACACGGAAGTGAAAATGCTTTTCTAATCAAAAGTTGTCAACAACGCTCATTGCAATCGTTTGTTGATAATAGAACTACGCATGATAAAGAACAGCAGGTAGGGTTTCTTGAGGTCAAGAAAACGTCCACGACTAATACATATTTCGCTAATTTGCTGCAGAATTGTCATAACTTAAAATTCTTTTTTATTACAAAACATTGGGTTTTGCAAGATTTTCGCTGAAGATCAAGAAATTCTCATACGTGTTAAGTTACGCGCACAGTTATGTTGGCCTTTCTAAATGGCTACATAAACTTACTCGAAAGTTATCCATTGAAAAATACGGCACAGTTGCAGCGAACGAGCGATTCATACCATTATTTTTGCAAAGTCAGAGTTTCGCACAGGAATCCAAAGTCCAACGAACCGAAATTGTTACACGAATCCGATAATTGCTGCAGCAATGATAAAGCTCAAAGTTAAGCCAAATTGAGTTATTTGGGGAAGTTATTTTTTCATTGGTATAATAACATTGCTGTATTCCAAATATTTACATCAAGAGAGTACACCGGAAGCTAAATTGAGTCATTTAGAACCAATGATGCATAAACTTGAAACTTCAATGAAGACTCCCTGAAAAATCATAAACTGACGCATCAAATGAATCGCATCATTCCCTCTGCGTTTACTCTGTGGCGAGCTGTGTCGTCAGTAGCGGCTGCGATTAAACATCAGCAACTGTCACGACAAACAAGATAATAACGTTCATACCATTCACTCGTTGAGAGACCATTCCGTCCGAGACGAAACTGGCCACAAAATCACAGCAACTGTACCAGCAACCCAATGAATAATACCATTCGCAACATCAAGTCTTAGTGTGAGTGTTTCGTCCATAACGAAACTGGCAACTCAGCTCCAGCCACTGCATCTATCACTGTAAGGGAACGAAATATGCTATTCACAACGTTATTCACACCGGCAGTGGTTCGTCCATAAAAACAACAACAAAAAGCGACAACATCTTCACAACGATCGAGCTCCAATTACACCACGAACGAATCATACCGTTAAATAGAATCATACTATCAAAGGTTTTTACGGCCGGAGTGAAGCACAGTCAGTCGCCAGCCGCCGTGCCGGACAGTCACCCGAGAACCACTGAAGATGTCCACCACAGCTGTGGACGAAACGTTGGACCCTTCAACGCCTATTAGAGCACGGCCTATCAGCCCGGAATCAATCGTTAATACTCTGAATCATACCGTGGTGTTGCGGCCAAAAGGATACTTCCACTCCACGAGGTCGATGCACAGCTTGCGGATGGGGTTCTTGAGGGTGAGGAGGAAGAGCGCGCGCTGCGGCCGGTCGGGCGGGGGCTTGCCGCCCCGCCGCACCGGCCGTTTCTTGTTGGCGCTCATGGCGGTAGCACTGAGCGCGGTCTGCCACGCGCTGGAGAGCGGTTTATCTGGCGCGGTGCTGGCCGAGGTGCTCGCGGCCCGCCCCGCCTCATGCTGCGCTCCTGCAACACACCCAACAAGAAGCTCGTGAGCGCGGAGGAGGACGAGCGCGCCCGCGACAGTCGACCCAGCGGCGCGCGGTCGAGTGCGGCCGGGCGGCAGAGCCAGCCCGGTGGACGCGGCGTCTGGTGGGCGGTGGCACGTGAAAGGCAACATGATGGCAGGTAAGGAGACTTATAGGGTCAGATCATACAGTTGTGGTAGATTTCAGTAAATGGTTCGACCATGACCTTCTACTCACTAAATGTAGGAACATAAACGTTTCGTTATCCTCGACCGTATGAGCCAAAGATTATCCGTGGAAGCGGCATCATTTTTTTAGTGTCGGAGATCAATACTTCCCTTAAAACTATACAGTAAAAGATGTCTTGAGGGATCTATCTTCATGGCGCTGCATTTTTAGTATATGTTAATGGAATTGAAACTTCTTTTAATTTCTGTAAACATCAAATGTAAGATGATCATGATTTACAAATTTATATAAGCGACAAATCATCTGCCCTAAAAAAATTAACGCATGGTACAAATAAGAACATTGAAACGTTGTTTAAATGCACCAAATTGAAAGGTCGTTCTGAGGAACATACAAAACAGAAATTTGTTCAAACAAGTTCAATGGCAACTTGATAAACCAAATACAAACCGTGGTTCTCCAACAGCACTTACTTTCCCGCATTATTTCTAATATTTGCAATTTTCTAACATTCATAGAGTTCAACGATAATGAGACCGGTGCCGTTCTTTTAAGATTCCCTTGTTTTATCCATAGAAAAAAGAAGAAAAAAATTGCAGCGGTTTTTGAGAAAATGTTTTTTAAAATTTGCAATAACTTGAAGCAGAAATTCAGCGAAAACGACTATTTTTTCCAAAAACTTCTTCAAATACAGACAATGATAAAAATTTAAAGAAAACATTTGGACCAGAGTTTTATAAATTAATTGTTTAAAAATTAACCCGCAGAATTACGCGAAAACGAATATTTTCGAAAATTGTACATGGCCTTATTTCAGGATACGTCTTTGAAAATCATTTTATTAAGAAAAAGTCTCTATGTTTAATATTGTAGTTGTATGAAGACGCTGAAAAAGATTTTGAAATTTTGAACATTTACAATTTTTGAAAAATTAGGGATTTCCGCGTAGATGAGACCTGCTACATTCATTGAAACATCTTTACACTATCCGAGGAGAAAGTTGCTGTCGATTGATTTTTTGATATCATATACCCACAAAACATGAATTCTTACTGCACTAGAAGTAATTTGCTACATAAAGTAACAAGATTTATCCACTTGTTCATTATCAGGGACCGGCAATACAAGTTTCTCTTCTCTTGCCCTCTCTCTTCTGTTGCCCGCGGAGTTCGCCATTTCCCGGCGCACGATTACAATACTTAATCTTGTTATAAAGTAAGGACGAGAAAGTAAAAATGTCATCTTTGATAAAATTCTCGTTCCAAACTTTTCTAGTGACGAAAATTAAGGAATATACGTACTATAGAGAAGCAAGTGCTACTGAAAATGCTGAAAATAAACAGATTTTTTGACAAATTTTTTTGTCGGTGTCTAGTAACGGAAACACGGATAAATCTTGTTCACAGAAAACCTTCTCATCATTATTTGAGGGAGAGATTCAGGAATAAGATATTGCACATGTGATAGTTAACAATCTTTTATTAAGTTTGCAAATTACGACGTTCCTTGAACAAATTCATCCTCATCATCAGGCTAGTAAAAACACATTTATTTTTATTTTTTTATTTATTTTTATTTTACGTCAAAAAAAACAGTTAAAAACTGCGTATGACGTATTTCACATCAATAATGTACATTCTGTATAATAAGAAAAACACGTTAGGCTATACTCAACTCAAAAATACCCGAAACTTATCTAATTGTAAGACTATACTTAATTCAACATCTATGAAGAAAATTAAATTAACGAATGATAACATTTCCCAAAAGTTATGTTTCAAAATACAAGGCAATCAACTGTCCCAGTGACCATGGCAGACTGTGTTGACATGACTGCGAATTGCGATAAGAAAAAATTGTTATCAGATGGTCAAAGGGAAGCGAAAGAAGGCAAGTATATGAAACATCTAGTTTCAAGGACAAGCAAACTCTCAAAAATATTTGTTGTAATGTTCAACAGAAATATAAAAAACATTTAAACTCAAAAGTAAACACTAACCATTACATTATTTAAAATTGCTCAATAAACTATCATACGTCTTATGAAATTATTGTACTCGACTTGTGAGTTTGAACAGTTGGCAGTCTTTATATACAAATTTTCCAAAACCAATTTTGGATTCCTTCTTGTTCTTGAATATTGTACCATTTTTAAAATCTATTGAGCTAGAACTAATTCTGAGAGTACTCAGTGAATTTTGTTTACTAATTATTTCATTCACGTTTAATTTCTGCTGCGTCAATATAAATTTCAATATTCTTCATATTCAAATTTGGGTACTTGTTGTTCCCCTTTTTATTTAACATCTTTCAGATTTCTAATTTATATATAATCCTATCCTATCTAATTTATATACTTCTATTTTGGATATGCACCACAGGTCATTAATATTTGGATTGAAGTTGCAAGCCGTTAGTCTTCCTGGGGACGGAAGTCAGCTTTGATTCATTTTTTTATATCCCATATTTATTGAAATCGTGCTACTATATTCTGAGTTGAATTTTGTTTTTTGCACATTCAGACATAAAATAACATAGTTGGAAAGGAGTGTATGGCCCATTGGTACCACACCTCACCCGAAATCTACGCCAGCGCGATGGCACTTTTCAGATGAGAAGAGGTAGAATAAAAATCTTATTTTTCTTGAAGATAGCAGATCTTAACAGCCTCTGCTTTATGTATAGTAGGTTTATTGTGATAAGCACATTCGTCGATAGAAATGTTATTTCCTAGTAACATTGTCAATGATTGAGCAACGTTTAGGGCCAATTCTTTAATATATTTTTACGCAATGCATCTTAAAGAGCACATTTAGTAGAATATGCTTTGGTTACTAAAATATGAAATTTATTTGTATGCCTCATAATATGCTGTAGTTGGAAGAGCTGGAGTAGAGTGATTCACTTCACCTACATCAACCCTCCACCAACGTTTCATGGATCCTACTGTTACAAAAGTCAATTACAATTTTATGACAAATCTAGCCCTAATGAGCATGTTTTCCAGAGATATCAGTTTTTCAGGAACGCTAGCAAATGCAGCGTACTCCGTGACAACACTATTTACAGTATTGTACTCATAACAAGAAATAAGTAGTTATTTTTATGCAAAGTTCGTGAAATGTTTATTTTTTGCAGAATAGGTATTTTTTGCCGAGACGGGAAAAGGGAAAAAATAGTAATCGTGCAAAAAACAAACGTTTTGCTCACAAAATATACACAAATATTTTCTACAATCCTTTAACAATTGTTATAGTACGAAACGCCGACACACTGTTCACATTTATCGAATGGAGGTGAAGAATATGACGGAGTGTAGGAAACGTGCAGATGCCGGGGAGGAATGAGTAATGTTTGGTGAGGACAGGTAGTGAGGTCATTAACTGAGGAAGTTTACTAAGAGCATTTACTGAGGCCGGGCGACCCGTTTTTGCACACTGAACATCATCATGCAAACAGAGTTATTTTTACTGTGATATAAAGTTTGTCAGATTCCTTCATAAAATACTCATTTAAAGACGCTCAGTGTGGAGTAGAATTACTCATTGTTATGCGTTCGTAAAAAGACAAATATTAGATTGGCGCATCGTCAAAGCATGACCTTTAAATTTTACGATTTGGGTTAAGAAAAGCAACGGACTGACTCACCAGGGCCGGCCAATGAGACTTATTGAGAGCGCGAAGCAAGTGGAGGGCTGCAGTGCGCGCGGTCGGAGCGAGCACTGGGGCGACCAATGACAGCGCCGGTTGCAGTTTTCTGCCCGAGGAGAAACGTCAGCAAGAGATATCTCTTTGAAGATGGTGATGGGTATGCCAAGTACTTAGTGTGTCGCAATGATCTCAAACACATCAAACAATAAAATTATTGTTTGTAATTATCCACAGGAATACAACTATTAATGCCAATAGTTTATGTTAGCGAGTGACTCTTCCTTCCACATTTTCTGGATGTGCCAGCTAAATGCATGAACATGCGCAAATAACACTCGCTCATACAAGAAAGTAGGTTGCACAGATCGGATATTCACGATGGCATATGATTCAATGTGGCTGCAAACAAATTTTCATTGTTTCAAGATCATTATGTCGAGGATAGACACACCTTCATGAATATATATAATTTTACTGATATACTTGGTATGAAGTTTTTCATCAAAATTAAAAGGTTAGATTTGTTTGCTAGTGCTAGGATTTTGAGCAATTATGGATTGCCTGAACCCCATAAATAGTGAACCCACACAAATGGTAAAATTGTGAGAAAACTAGATTATAACGTGAATGATTTAAGAGTGGACGTTGAGAATTTACATGGCAATCTTCTTCCTGAGCAATTAATTGCTTTTTTTGCAAGGTGCGTCTTTTTTCTGGATACTCCAGGGACCAGTGGGAAGACCTTCCTTTTAAATCTTTTCTTTAAAGAAGTCGAGAACGATGAACAAATAGTGATGTCGATGAACGATGTCAAAACGTAATTAACACAATATTTGAAAGTACATATTCATAATGATTTTGCAGCAACGAAATTTTCTGATTATTAAAAAAGTACTCTTCGGAGTGGTCTTGCATTACTATGCAACAAACTTTAGTACGAAGCAGTTGTACATGCCATCAATTCAATTTACGTTTTTGAAACAACGTAAACAAAACTACATCAAACCAAAAATGATCTTCAGAAAGTATTTATATTACCCTATGTTGTCATTTTACACAACAAAAACATCTCACAGTCCATTTCAATATCACAAATGTAATGCGAATAAAAACAAGGGCATTCTTCAATTGTGAATCACCTACTGATTCGTTTGCAGACATTAGACCTTTATTTCCAAACAATTGCTTCGAACCGGCCCATATTCAGTCAGCTCGGAATAAATCTCATTTACGCATATAATAGACAGCAAGGGAACGAAGCATGTCAGCCATTTAACATATCGATACAAATAACGTTTTGGGAGCCCGTAAACACGCGGCCACGCAACCTGTTTGCAGGTCCCTCACCCCTGTATCGATCTGTTGCGGCGCTGCGAGGCCCAGCAGACCGGGGTGGACCGGGGGGAGAGGGGGCGGGGCAGGCCGGGCGGGGCGAAGGAAGGTGGAGTGAGGTGCGTCGCGAGGTGGGATGTGGCGGGGAGGCGGTGGTCCGGGGGAGGAGGAGGAGGAGGAGGAGGAGGAGGGGCGAAGAGGAGAGGAAGGGGGGGGGAGCACCATGAAGAAGAAGCGGCGCGGGGTAGAGAGGGTTAGGTAGAACGGGAAGAAGCTGGGAAGCGGTGATGGCGTGCGGTGCAGATGGTGTGGATAGGGAGGGGGATCAATGATGGAGTGGGGGGGAGGGGGGAGGGCGTGGGGGCGCCCACCATTCTCCGCCTCCCGCCACAACCCGACCTCGGAGACTCACGTTTTCACGTTCTCGGAAGCTCTCGGTTCGGCGTCGAAGCAATATGTTGACATGAATGGGACCAATAATTAACTGCGAGGCGTGTTGGAACGTGATTCTTACGGCCTGAAGGAGCCGAAACTGTACGGCAGAAGGGCTCTTCAATATAATTTTGTTTCGTTGTTTTGTATTGTACTTCGTGATTTTCTTCTGATTCTATAAGGCAAATGTTCACCGCGATTAGAAGTCTCAAGCAGAAAAAAGTTTTTTTGCAGTTTTTGGTTCCACCCTAATATACACTACGTAAATGAAGCATCTTGTCCTATGCTGTCTTCTAATAAATCCGAACTGTTGGCACTTCAATGTGAGTTATGTAATCACGATCACTGGATTGAATCGATTTGTAAACTAACACAGGTGTAAATTAACAAACACTTACACACAAACATCTAAATATAAAGACAAAGAAGTTTAAAAGTCTTTTTCTAAATCAGTATTAAAGTTAATTTTTTAACATTTGTCTGCTGAGTCGTGGCCTTCCTCTCCTTTAGTGATTCTGCTGTCAGTAGCTCGGCGTGAATCCTTTCTTCATTTCGTCCTCCCACCTTCCCCCCGGTCGGAGTGAAGGTGAACAAAGGTGGTCTGTATCTCAGCAGAGAACAATTTAGCCGGAAGTCGCTGTTCTCCTTGTTTCTGTTCGCAACATTGTTCGCGAGAGGAGGTAAAGCTGATAGGGCTTGCGGTCTGGAAGTCTGGTTGAGAACTGCTAGCGAAAATCGGAAAAGTAGTTAGAAACTTGTCCGTCCAGCTACCTTTAACCCGTAATTCGATGTGAAAGTGTCTGAGGTTTCCAGGAGGGCTTTCCAATTTACATGTAGCTCACAGGTAGATAATGTTTCAGATCGATTCAGTACTTGCAGCTTCGGAATTCATCGCAACAAAATAATAAAAAATTGAATCGCAATTATAAGATACCTGCATATTTCCTCTCTGTATAATGCGCTAAGAAAATATATCCTTTTCATGCGAATGCTAAGACACCGACATCAACATAAACTCCTGAAAATGTGCTAAGCGGAATAGCGAATTACCCCTCTCTGGGTGCATCAAAATGATATACGAGGAAGCATGTAGAAATTTCTACACTATGGAGTAATAAATCCTCTTGCGCACATGCAAAGTGCAACACACAATGTTGCAATGTTGCAACACACGTTACTATTGCGCTTAAGTAGAAATTGGCGCGTCCCAGGCGCTAAGACCCTATTTTCGGGCCACCATTAGAAAACCATTAGAAGAGGTATGTTTCTTACTCCGTAATCTACGAAATGAGACACTTAGGAACTTCTATTACATTTTCGGAGAATTATATATTCTGTGTATGTATTTTCGTACCAAAAATAATGAGAAACTTGCAGAAATTTATTGTTAAATTTATAGTTATTATAACCTATAATTAATTTACCTTTTGCTATTCTGTGCGATTTAATAGCTATCTTTTTGTTTGTTAAACGCTTAAGATGTTAACTTACAATGTTTATTTCCTTATAGTGATAAGCCTATGTGATGAAACGCGAAGTTCAGGGCTAGGCCGTTAAACTGTGTTCCAAGCTTTCTCTAGGAATGGGAAATTGCCCTAAACTCTGGAAACTGACGTAACTGTCTAGCAATCATGAAATTTCTCCGAAAATTTTTTCCGAAAAGTTTCTCCAAAAAATAGAAAATTATACCAATGATAATTATCAACGTTGTAACTTTTACTACGGAAATATTCAGCTTCAAGTTTGTGCGTTCCGAACACCCAAATTCTTAATACTGTTTATTTTACAACCAAGTTATTATCGTCATCAAAAGCACAGAGAATGCGTAGGAAAACTATTTGTTAAAGTATCCTAAATGTAACTATCTGCTAAACAAATCATGTATTCTCGATATTTGTATTTCCTTAAGTCGTACGCCGAGTGTCAATTCCTAATTTCGACGACCCTTTGCGATTCGACAAAATTGTGTCAAAGCTCTGATCTCCATAAGATTTTCCACCCTGTTTCCTTTGATACATTGAGCAGATGCCGGGAGGGTTTCTTGCTTTGTTTATGGATTAAATATGACCCAATTAGTCGCGCGTTTTTTTATGCCAAATTTTGATGCAAGAGGAGTCGGGTGTGTTTAGTTAATTCATCAAGAATTTTATTAGACCCAATCCATTGCTTGTTTTTCTGATGCAAGTATTTTCTATTACTGGGGACCAAAAATGTATTATTATGAAGTATTGTCCACAAGACTCGTTGCTACCTTTTTCGTAATGCAACTATGGAGAGTAAAAGAGGGTAAAGGTTTTGGAGACAAGAGAACATGGGACCACCCGTACGTTACATACAGTTTTACTTTCTCGCCTTTCGAAGTTCTTTGTAAGAAGAGAAGATTATGTAATCGTGCGTCGGAAAACGACGAAATTTTTGTGTTGAGCGCGGACTCGCCCGTTGTTCGGCATCCGCCAGGAAATGACAGAAGGAAACCACGGAAACGAGCAATCAGGTCGCGGCCTCTAGATTTCACCTGCAGATAGACGCTTCGTCCGACCAGACGTTAAATGGTGACGCAAATTCGTTGCCACTCGAATCTTGACCCTCCTACGAAGCTTCAGTTTTGAACTCACAACTGCAAGTCCAGTTCAGTCCAGTTCAGTCCAGTTCAGTCCAGTTCAGTCCAGTTCAGTCCAGTTCAGTCCAGTTCAGTCCAGTTCAGTCCAGTTCAGTCCAGTTCGGTCCAGTTCAGTCCAGTTCAGTCCAGTTCAGTCCAGTTCAGTCCAGTTCAGTCCAGTTCAGTCCAGTTCAGTCCAGTTCAGTCCAGTTCAGTCCAGTTCAGTTCAGTCCAGTTCAGTCCAGTTCAGTCCAGTTCAGTCCAGTTCAGTCCAGTTCAGTCCAGTTCAGTCCAGTTCAGTCCAGTTCAGTCCAGTTCAGTCCAGTTCAGTCCAGTTCAGTCCAGTTCAGTCCAGTTCAGTCCAGTTCAGTCCAGTCCAGTTCAGTCCAGTTCAGTCCAGTTCAGTCCAGTTCAGTCCAGTTCAGTCCAGTTCAGTCCAGTTCAGTCCAGTTCAGTCCAGTTCAGTCCAGTTCAGTCCAGTTCAGTCCAGTTCAGTCCAGTTCAGTCCAGTTCAGTCCAGTTCAGTCCAGTTCCGTCCAGTTCAGTCCAGTTCAGTCCAGTTCAGTCCAGTTCAGTCCAGTTCAGTCCAGTTCAGTCCAGTTCAGTCCAGTTCAGTCCAGTTCAGTCCAGTTCAGTCCAGTTCAGTCCAGTTCAGTCCAGTTCAGTCCAGTTCAGTCCAGTTCAGTCCAGT